>JAQFYT010000874.1:0-20176 GCA_034694925.1 Ceratophysella denticulata
TACGGCAGCCATACACTTCACCAAATCCTCCTCTTCCGATAATTCGATGTACACTAAAGTCGTTCATGGTTAGCTGAAATGGAAAGTTTGAACGTATTTTAGAAAGCAGGAAGTCTTTAAAAACAGAAACAAAAATGCATTCGACCATTTTCAAAGTATCTACTTTTAAACAATATTAAATAATTCTGGACCCAATACCAAATTGGCTTGAAGGAATCTCATAGTCATATCATAATATCAGGTAATATATCAACTTAAATCAGATCACACGTGTGAGATATACGAGTACCAGTCCATATTTCAGGAGGGATCGGTCATTTTTAATATTATAAAGGCATGCCTTAAGTTTAAGTAGATTATTTGGTTATCTGAGATTACCTGAATATTTAGCTCCAAATTCTTCCACTGGCAGAACCTGATATATTTATCACTGTAGAGAAAAAAAGAAATATGTACATGTAGCGATGAGGTGTAGGTAACGTACTGCGTCCAAAACATTTTTAGTTCAAGAATGAGAAACCATTTAGTTCAAAAAGAAAATACTTAGAGTTCAAATACATTTGAGGTAAAGTGAAACTGACTTTAATTTTTAATCAACCCTCATTTAACGATTAGATAAGCCAAGAATAAGCCTTATATCTGAGATAAATAAATACTAAGTAACACAGGCTGTAGTAGGTAGGTTATTCTAACATAACGTAATACGTAATCTAACTTAAGTATATCATACTTGAGAGATTCAGTATTTGAAATTTGAAATAAAATCTTCTGAACTATTTAATTTTTTAACTAATTATGATGTTATATATATTGAATATACCAACCTTTCTAGAAATTGGTGAAATGGTGCACCCCGTAGGAAGGTATAAATTTCTTCTATGTACGGCTGTAAGATAAAGCATCAGAGTATTACGATTAAATAAATGGGTATTTGGATGAAAGTCAGTTCAATAAAACATCAAGGAGCAGAGAGAAAGTCGACGCCAGCGGTTCTAATTATTACTCTCTTTGTACTAGTACTAAGAAAGCTGAATAAATTCTGATACTAAATTAAAAAGCTCATCAATCATCAATCAAACAGTTCTCTCTAGTTAAACCACGCTCAGAGGGTTTTGCTCAACTCGAGCTAAGCTAAGGCTTTGAATTAAAATTCCAAGGCTGAAATTTCGAAGAAATATATAACTTAGCCTGAAGATTAGTAAAAATCACCTCGAATAGGCTTGACGGTAGTTCGTTTTTTAGGAGATTCCTTTGCACATGGTCTACAGCTTCCCGTGTATACATCTGCGATACAACAATAAATAGTTTGATCGTATTAAGTGAATGTTAGAAAAATTGATAAAAATTATCATCAGGTACCTACCATTTTAGACAATCTCTTTGCAGAAATAGGTTGGATTTCACCTTGCTGTACGCAGAGAAATTGTCGGATTTTTGCTCGTACGGAAAGGCGTAAACTCTTCGCCCATTTTTAATTAAATTGACCGAATAAATGTACTACCCGATACATAATTAATAAGTTTGTGTACACATCATTTGGCGACAGTCTCAGGCCATAGTTCATATGTCAATTATGACAGACAAGTAATCGTTGTAACTCATCCAAACAGTTAAATAAAGGTCGAATCGAATCTCCCATGCGGATTACTTGTACTCTGCGTACAGTAGGGTGATGTACAAACCTGAACTACGCTACGAGCGTGTTATACTTACATGTGTATGCGAGAGTAATTCCTTCATTATGAACGTGTCGTATATTTCCCTAGCCAACTTCCGCCTGTCCTCCACTGTCTCCAGTTTTTCAAATTTCTTTATCTAAAATTAAGAAACAAGGAAAGTGTAGCATTAATCTCATGCAGAAGCGCTTGGCTAAAATTAAGTTTTGAACGCGAACAGAAAACAGTGCCCATTATCCATGAATAACTTACCTCTTCATAAAATTTTATCTGCGGAACAGATTCCTCTGCAACGTTCTCGCAGAAATCCTTGAATAATAGGTATCCTAGAAGCAAGTTTGAACAAGTAATTCATTAGATATCAATCATTATTGTATGTAATGTATCGCAGAATTTTCGCGGAATCTCAGGGAGAAAATTATACAGGAGAGAAATGATATATACACCTCGTAATCAGAGTAACAATATCTAAATTATATATCGAAATTACACATAATTAGAAAACATTAGATTACTTTTTGACTTATTGGCTCATTATGTGACTGTAATTGGAAAGAATATGAATTTTCGTATTATATTACAATGTCACTGAAATAAATTTGATTTGATTTGATTTGATTTGATAAGAACTTCCTCGTCGCTCAGCGATTTTTCTTCCTTGCTCACTTGGTTCGAACATAGATTTTGTATTTTTGTAAAGGGTGTCAATTTAAGTGCCATAATTTAAACCAGTTTCGCCCTAAGAAAAGTGTTATCATCTGTATTCGGCTTTTTAAACTTAACCTAACCTGAATACACATAATCTAACCTATCTTGACCTTTCTTAGCAAAAAATCACGTAACTAATTTCAATAGAATCAATGAACGACCTGAAATACCGATTTTGGCTTAGGGCAAAACTTGTTTTAATTAGGACAGGAAAAATAATTGATTCTTATATGTAAATACTCTATGCGGATTTTAAAATAAAATATACGTTTTACAACTCTTTCATTGTTCAATGATTTTGTTGCCATTTGCCATGCAAATGAGCTTTGTCACGGACAAAAAGAATAAAAGATAGATTAGAAACCTGCTACCTGCTCTAAGCTCGATAATCTCTTTTGGCAGACAGACAGACATACATGAGACCATCTCATAAGACGTTTCTGGTCTACAGTGCATAGAGAGGTAATATGTAGGTACATACAGCCTTCACGGCCTATACATATAGCCATAATAGCAGCACACTTCGTTGCATACAACGGAACGTATTCAAGTCAAGGTACATTGCAGTGAGTGGGCAACCAACGCAACCCTCTCTTACGTGGCGTAGTGCAGCAGAGCTCAACTCAGAATACACAAAGCCAACGGGAATCTCAATGGAAGGAAACCCTAATTAGCCAGCGAATGAGAGAAATTAGTCCATAGTCCACTTCATCCCCAAGGTACCTGGTCCAGCATGGAATTGACGTCCGTCGACATGAACCCATGACCTCTGACACGGAATTATGCGCCAGCTCAATCCTGACTATTCCTCATTCTCATCCCAAATAACGCTTGAAGCATCGAGGTCAATATCTGCAGATTTTAACTAATTTTTTATTTTGGTATATCAAGTCGTGGGTGACCCAGAGGTCAAGTACGGAGCATAGGAGACATTTGAGTAGAGGGACAGGTGCCTACGACATAGCCCCGTCTCCCCCAGAGCAGGGAAGAGGCAGGCAGACAGCAGCAGCCCTCTCTCCAACTCGCTCCTCTTTCACACGATAGACTACAGCAGAGTGGAAGTTGACCTCTTGCCGTGGAGAGACACGGACGACGGAGTACTGTGCGGAGCATGTCAGTGTGCCCGTGTCAAGGCAGAAACCTCAACAGGTCATCATGTCATCCTCCACATCCGAACCGAGTTTGCTAAATGCCGAGCTTCATTTCCTCATCGCCAAATTCCTCGCAGACGGGCCTTGTTCTGCTGCCGCAAAAGTAAGTTTCCGAAACTGAAATCTTGTATGTCCAAACTTCGGAGTTGGGTGCCCGTGACCTGAGGGCTGTGCTGAGGACTAATCTCTGTTTCCTTGTCACTTTTGTTCCTCCGTAGGTCCTCGTGGAGGAGATTGAGAAAAATGACGTAAGTTTTAGATAAACTTTCTGGATTTTGAGTCAATTTTCAATTTCGGAAAAAATATTTTTGGTGTGCGAGGATGTTGCTGGGCCGAGGTCCACGTGGTGACTGAGGCTGAATTGACAGAAATGTCTTGGTTTTGGTGGCTGACTACCCGCCAACGCGCCACTACTACTACTTGCAGACTACTTCCTATTGTTCATTCTCAAAGCACAAAGTCTAAATTCTGTATTTTCCAGATTCTGCCGAAACGTCTGGATTGGGAAGGAAATGCTGTGGCCCAGGACTTCAGTACTCTCGTAAGTTAATTGGGATGAGTTTAATTAATTAATTGGGGAATCGGCGGTTTTCCGCCGCGGTGCATGTGGAGGAGGTGGGTATTTGGGGGCGGTGGGGGTCATGGTGGAGCACTGGGCTCATTTTTGAGAATGTTGGTGCGGGAGGGGAGGGAGGGTGGGCGGAGTTGGAATTTTGTTGAAATTTTGAGTTTTGGTCACATTTCATTCCTGGTTTCCGTTGAAATTTTGGGGACAGCCAGACTTGGGTTTCAGTTTTTTGTGGAAATCGGCTATAGACGGTGGAGTGGATATATGGAGGCAGGGGGTGGGAATGGGTGTGGACCGGAGCTCGATCTCTCGTCTCCTTCGACTCCCCAGGCCACTCCATGGCAAAGCATAGCAGCCAAGTAAGCCCAGGCAAGGCAACCAGGATCATAGGTACACATAAAAATAGCCATGAGCTCTCTACAGACTTTAGCCCATGCATGCCCATAAGAACCAAACCAAACGAACAACGAACCCAACAAGGAGCAAGGCACACTCACTCAATTCTGCTGTTTCCAAGCAGCATAGCACTACAGCACAGAAGTGCAGAGCATTTTAGATCCCATTGATGATTTTGTGGAGTTGAATTCAGGATGGATGTTACATGCAGCATAGAGGTTGTCTCTTGGATATTGTACAGGCTAACCTGGAGGCTGAGACTATTATTGGTTATTTGTGGTCGCAGCAGCGTAGCTTTAGTTCTATGGCTTCTACATATGTACACGCATATTTCTATGTATTCTGTTCTGCTGTTGATGTTTGGTCTCATGCTGATCCATTGGCTTGATTCCTGCTATGTATTTATTATGGGAAATGGGAAATATATAAACGTACAATAAGAAATGGACTTTTGCAATGAAAACTATGACTTTTATACCTGTAAAGTTAGTTTAGTCAGGTTAGGTTAGGTTAGGATAGTGAAAAATTCCGTTGCAATTGTCTATTGCAAAAGTCTATTTTCTTATTTCAAAAATCTATATTTTCATTGCAAAAGTCTATTTTCTTATTTTAAGAGTCCGTTTCTCAATGCATCGAAAAATATCACCCATTTATTATGATTATGACATATTCCATTGTGCTATGCTATCCAGCCGGGCCACCAACAACTTACGCAACTGGAGAAGGTTCTTTTTTTGGAACCGAAATATTGTATTTCGTGTCTAATTGCAGTTGCGTAAATGAGCTTGATTGTAGCATTGGATTTCTTGAACGCCACACACCTGGAAAGCAATTGCATTCAGGAATCCAGTTCCAGTACGTAGTGCTAAGTACGACCTCATTTACCGAACTGCACTTTGAGACGAAATACAATTAAAATATGTTTCAATGCATACATCCATCCTAACATGATCATGATGCAAAGATAAGATACAGATTGATGATGCTGAATGCTGCATTGGAGAAATACGTACACTTACGAAAATAAGTTTTTAAATTGAGATTGGTAAAATGGCAATCGCGTTTAGTTGTGTCAAGAATTCATATCCAACCCAATGTCCATAAATGATACAGAAGAAGCCACAGATGTCCAAAGGGACAATTTTTCAGCATACTCATGTCTAACGATAATGGCATACCCTCATGGGGACCGGAACTTGGATCTGGATCTAATGAAAGGTAGAAAAAGCAGTGGCTGAAAGCTGACATGAACTTTTCCTTTGTTGCTCCGCAGAGTTCGAAGTTGGGTCACATTGGTCCTGGCTACCTCAGCGCCTTGCTCGAGAAGCTCATTCTCACGAACCCTGCCCTGAACGAGTCCCGCGGGGCCATTGGTCTTCCGCGCAGTCTACTCTCATCCCAAACGACTGGAATCGTTCTCAGAAATCCGAGCTCCAGTCTCGGCCCAGCCCATGGTCACTCTCGATTTCATGGAAAATCCTTCCGCTCACCCTCAGCTCTCAGCACACGTAACCACCCAATATTTAAATTCATATCATTGGGTTTTCCCATTCAATTTCAATAACTAATCTCGAACCTATTCATGTCTTTGAATCTTCTCAGCCAAATGGCTTCAAACAAGAGAAAACTACGGAACTGGGATATCCCGGAACTACATTCAACCCAGCTTCTATTCCCGTCTCAGACTCGGAGCCAGGTCACTCGGCCACTTATCCGCCGTCTACTGCGTTCTCTTCGACAATACTGGGAACTACATCTTCACCGTAAGTCCGCCTTGCTAGCTCATGAGAATGAAGATATGTTTATGGGCTCGCCAGTACTAACTCCTGCGTTGGTTTGATATTGCCAGGGAGCTGACGACCATTTGGTCAAGATCTGGAGCGTGAACGATGGACGACTCCTGGCCACTCTCCGCGGAAACTCGGCTGAAATTACAGACCTGGCCATCAATCGAGAAAATACTTTATTAGCCTCGAGCAGTTGTGATCGCTACATTAGAATATGGTGTTTGGCCACCGGAGCTCCGCTCGCTATTTTGACAGCCCATACGAGCAATGTGACGTCCATCTTCTTCTGTCCCATGCCCAGAAGTCGCTCCAAAATCCGGTACTTGGCCTCCACGTCCACAGACGGCTCTTGTGCCTTTTGGGCCTACGAGGAAGAACCTGGGAAAGAAGCCGTGTTTCAGTACGTCTCACTTCTTTGTAAATAATTAACGCATGTTCATGAGGATTAGAGTTAAGGTAATTTGTGGTTATAGGGCGAAACCGACGCTGTACCAAGAGCGGATGAGACCAGGGCATGCACAAATGATTTGCTCCTCCTTCTCACCCGGTGGAGTCTTCATGGCCGCAGGGAGTGCGGACAACAATGTCCGAGTGTACCACATGTTGGACGTGGAAGGACCGAAACGGGTTTTGGAAGTCGAGTGTCACGCCGAAAGAGTGGACAGTATTTCATGGGCTCATCGAGGCGTCCGTTTCATTTCCGGGTCCAAAGACGGAACAGCCCTCGTCTGGCGCTTTGAGTACAACCAATGGAAATATACACGAATAGCCTGCAACAAGTCTGGTCCAGGGGAACCTGCAGAAGTCCAGCTTGACCCGAAACTCCGACCTCGAGTGACGATGGTGGGTTGGAATGCGGATGACTCCCTGGTTCTGACTGCGATCTCGAATCACTTGGTCAAAGTCTGGAATCCGGACAGTGGGAGTCTGGTTCGAGTCCTTCGGGAACACTCGGACGAAACCTTTGTGATAGAGGCCCATCCAACCATTCCGCGTGTGGTCTGCACCGCAGGTCATGACGGAAAAATTATTGTCTGGGACATTGGTCTCCGCTCCGAACCTGACGTGGAGTCCGGGACTAAGATCTTCGAGTACAAGAATATTCTTGAAGAGGGACAAGGGACCGGGGCGGTTTTTGACACGAAATGGGCTCCTGATGGCCTCTCCCTGGCTGCCACTGACTCACATGGCCACATCCTCATTCTCACAGTCACGGACAATGCCAATTTTGAGAAACTACCCAGAGAACTCTTCTTCCATACGGACTACAGACCCTTGACAACTGATGCAATGACGAACACAGTATTGGACGAACAGACCCAGGTGCTACCTCACCTGATGCCGCCCCCATTTCTGGTCAACATGGATGGAAACCCGTACCCGCCAGAACAGCAGCGCCTTGTTCCGGGTCGTGAGAACTGCAAAGAAGAACAGTTGATTCCTAACGTAGCCGTGGCTCCTGGTGGACAGGCGGAAGTGATTGAAGGAATACCTGCAAATGCTCGGAGTAATATTGACCAATTGATTGCTCGTTTAGCAGCGGAGCAGGGCGGTGCTGCTGGACCGAACCAAAATGACGAAGGTCAGTGCTCATCTTTTTAAACGGTGTGTGCCTTAGTAGCTTAGCGTTGAAATTAAAAGTTTTGGGTTTTGAACAGAAAATCGACCGAATGACCTGCGAGGTGTGGCATTTCGACGGAGCGGAGACGTGGAAGGAGTTCGTCAGAGCCGTGGGAACTGGCAAACGATTGGGCTGCACGGAGTGAGGAACCGAGTCATTGTTCCGCCATTGGCGGCCAATCTCCTGACCCAATCCGAACACCTCCGTCATGCCCATGGAGAAGAAGAGGAGAAGCATTTCCAGGAACACAGACTCAAAACTCCGCCACATCCCAGCTCGGGTCACGTGGACCACGTTTCTCCGAGTGACAGTGTGACAAGTCGGCAGATTCGGTCGCGAAGACTTCGTCACTTGGCTGCTCAGGCCGCGGAGAGAAGAAGAGCCGCAGATGAACATCGATTGGCGGAAGAGGAAGGCGTTCCTATTCCGAATCCACCACAACAAGAAATCTCGGCTCCGCAGCGTCTTCCCCCGCGCCCAACTCAGCGGCAGTCTGGGCAGGCTAATCGACGGGCTGGCGGAGTAAGGTATATCATGAGACGACGGGACAGTGAGCCGGAAGCCGAGGCTGAGGTAAGAAACGACACTGATCCAATATCTTCATCTTCTGAGCTGGAAGCTTCATTTTGACATGACTTTTGTTGTTTCCAGAACGGTCATTCGTCCGGTGGCTCGGAATCCTCATTTTCCAGCTCTGATGTTTCAGGACCTTCGAGCTCTGAGTCAGAGTTTTCTGACTCGGACTGGGGAGACGGAACGGCCCTGGGGACTGGGAGTCCACGAAAAACGAATGGAGCCACAGCTACGGCCAGTGCGAGGAAGAGAACGACCAGGAATCAGTCCGACTCACGGAATGGAGCCCCGACAGGAAGTGATGACAATTCAGATGAAGACTTTCCAGATCCACGACCAGGGCCTTCTTCACAGGCGAACAACAAGCCCGTGAAACCAGTGACACCCAAGGTTCGGCCGAGACGAGCGGTAAGTGATTCACAAGCTCAATTTCTGTGTTTTTCTCTCTCATGAACTGGAGAATTCTTAAGATTTGGATTTTGAATTCCTGTATAGCAACAAAAAGTGATGAATGAAGATGTTTTGGGTGGTGTTCCGGAACATTACCGTCCATCAGAATGGCTAACGTCACAAACTCCCAGAAAGTTTCCTTATTTTCCACAACTCGGTGATGAGCTGGTGTACTTCAGGCAAGGTCATCAGCGATATATTCAGTCCGTCAAACAAGCCAAACTCTATGAAATGAATAAGAAGTTTATGAAGAACTTGCCCTGGAATGCGAACCCGGATTTGGAGGTACTTCCGTTTACTTTTTAGTTGTTTTCAAGTCAGTTATGTCACATTGTATTTTGTATTTTGACTCGACAACTTTCAACTTTGCAGGATGAAGTGCCTGTTCGAGTTATTAATATCAAGTTTGACATCCGTCCGCCGGTCCTCGCAATGCTCAAGTTGCAGGTTGTGGACTGGGAAACGGGAGAAGCCACTTCACAGGTCATCAATCACGTGGTGTACCATGATGTGAAGGACGTCGTGGATTTCCTCATCCTTCGTCAGCTCTATGACAAATCCATGCGTCATAACTGGAATGTCAATGACAGGTTAGGCTAGTTCCAGTTGCATATGATATGTAGGTTTTGGATTGAATAGAAGACAAACTGGGTGTGACGTATTCTGTCTGTTTCAGATTCCGATGTCTGATTGACGACTACTGGTGGCTGGGGACGATTGAGACTGTGGAACCGTTCAGTCCTCAGTTTCCGACCTCCAAGTTCCTCTGCTACAAAATCGTTTGGGACAACGATAACCGGGAAACCCTGAGTCCATGGGACATTGAGATCATTCCCGATGCCTTCGGTTAGTTCACTAATTAAGACATTCTGTCGTATGCAACTCTTCCTGAAGCAGTTCTGTTATTCCTTGTTTGTGGATTTGCAGAGGTTCCGGAAGGAGCGAAAGACGACGGCGTCCCAGCCTCGGAAGGAGATCAGCGTGCTGGGCTCTACGAAGTGAATGCTCGAGACTGGCCACCGCGTGGGCATCTGGAAGTGGAGTGTAACCTCATCTCACGACTTTTGAGTGACGTGATGTCCCTTGGGATTGCGGAGGCTTTCCTGACCCCCGTTGACCTCAACGTCTACCCAGACTACGCCTACCAAATTGAGTACCCCATCGACCTCTCCACGATCAAGGCGAGGTTGGACAGTCGGTTCTACCGCCGACTCGAAGCCCTCAAGTTCGATATCAAATATATCTCAACCAATGCGGAGAGTTTTAACAGACCCAAGACGGACATTGTGAAGAAAGCTCGGATTATTCGAGATCTCTGCATTCTCATAGCGTATGTGATGATCTTACTGAACGGATTGAACCTAGATTTAGTAAGTCATAAGTTTAATTTTGACACTTGATTTGTGTTTAGTGAGCGTCGGAATGAGGACCTGGACGTGAACGCAGAGTACCATCGTCTCTCCAATAACTTCCAGTGGAGTTCGACGGATATTGCTAAAGTCCGTGCTGGTGGTAGTGCAGTCAGAAGTCCGGCCAAGGGTCTCAAGGCCGAACCTCAACCTGGTCCCTCATCCGCCATGGGACGTTCCAGCACGCGTCTTCGTGAAAAGGTAAGGAAATTGATAGGCAATCGGCAATTAGAGTCCTTTTTGCATATCCAAACCGAACTCAGCCGGCTCTCGTTCTCGTTGCAAATGACATGTAGGTTTGTTTTCCATATTTGACCTGATAATTTGACTATGTATGTCTGTTTAGGTGAAGGGTAGCCGACGGGGAGGCGGAGGGAGGTCGAGTGAAGATTCGTGCAAGAAACCCTGGCAAGAACGCTGCAAAGAGCTGTTGAACAAGATGTGGAACTGTCGAGATGCACATCCCTTCCGTGAGCCCGTGGACATAGTGGAAGTACCTGACTACTACCAGCAGATTGACACGCCCATGGACCTCCAGAGCATCAAAGAAGACCTCTTGGGCGGAAACTACCAGTCCCCTCTCGACTTCTCCAAGGACGTCCAGCTCATCTTCTCCAACTCAAAGCAGTACAACACTGACAAGCATTCTCAGGTTCGTGACCAGTGTATGTCCATAAGTATTTCGTATCTAAAATCTAATCTAACCTGAGCCCATACCTTAATTATGACTAGATCTATCAAATGACGGTTCGTCTCAAGGCCATGTTCGACTGTCAAATTCGTCCGATTATTGAAGACTGGAAGCAGCAGAGACGTTGCTCCACGAAGCGACCCCAGAACAAGCGTGAGAAGTACACCCCCAGAACACCCACGAAGAGTACTCGAACTTCATCCCGAAAACAAAGCTCCCCTGACCGCTACGAGTCTCCGCGGAAGAATCCGCTCCGCACTGCCGCTTCCAGGAATCCGTATGTCCAACGAGAGGACTCTCCAGCTGAGGACTCTTCCTCGGAGGAAGAAGACGAAGAGCCGGAAGCTGACGAGGAAGAGTACCACGACCACCGACGACGGAGGAAGAGAAGAACCAGCGCACAGCCAACGCCCTCCTCTGCTCGACCTCTCCGACGAAGAGCTGGACCAAGCAGGAACGGACATCGCTCCTCATCCAGCCCTACAGCCACCCGTCCAACTCAGTCCCAACCTGGCCCAAGTCGGGCCGTGAAACGTCTCCGAATTATGTCAGGTGACTCCGTGGAGGAAGGACCGGGAGTGAAGACGGAGCCCTTGGCTGAGTCGAGTAGTTCGGGTCGGAAGAGTTCTCCGAGGCTGAAGGCGGGTAAAATGAAGTACACGACGCGGAGCAGTGTGACTACAGGGACTGGTCCAGGAGTGCTCAAGCAGGAAGAGGCAGAGAGTGAGGACGAGGAAGAGGACGAGTATGAGGAGAGTGAGGTCGAGATGCCGAAGCTGAAGGCGGAAGCGGAGGAAGAAGACTGGACTGAACCTGGTCCCAGCACGGCACGGAAAAGAATCAGCACTGCCCCTCCGAAGCGGTTCTCAAAACGCCGTCGGCTGGACAGCGAAGAAGAGGACAACTTGGGTAAGTACTAATTCCATTATTTGGTCTCATTCCATCTAAGGTCGCTGTCAGAGTACCGCGGTGGGTTCATTTGGCTTCGTAACTCAGATTTTGACTCCTGTTTTTGGGGTTTAGATGCGGAAGAAGGACGGAGAACGCGGTTCCAAGGACGTCGACGAACGAACTATGAAGAAATGGACGAGGTAGAAATGTCTGACTACGAAAGCCCGGAGGATGTAGATGAGGAAGAGGAGGAGGAAGAAGAGAATCCCGATTCACCAGCTACACTGGCAGACCGCGTGAAGCGCTGCAAACGAATCCCTCTCACGACCAACACCAATGGTCATACAAGTTCTGGTGGACGGAGAGTGAAGGAAGAAGAGCCGGTTGACTCCGATGACCCGAGTCCTGATGAAGACACGGAGGAGAGTGATGACAATCAAGCTGGGCCTTCCTCCCGTCTCCTGGCCAAGCAGAGCTCACCCACACGGGCTTCCCTACGAAGAGCTCCGCCAGAACAGCAGCCCGAAGCGAGCGAAGAGGAAGAGGACTACGCCGCAGAAGAGACGGAGGATGAGGAAGAAGAACTTGGAGATGAGGAAGAGGAAGATGCGGAGGAATATCGACCAGGAGGGAGGAGCAGAGCAGTGCCCAAGACAAGACTCAAGAGGGCAAAGTCCAGGCGAGCATTGTCCAGTGAGGACGAAAGGCCACGCCCACGTCGTCACAGTGATCGAGTCACACAGACACAGGTATGCTCCCGACTCTGACCCTATGCCTTCATAGACGTCGCCATAACGTAAACGGACTGACTTGTCAAGTAGGTTTTCCATACGGGCCTTAAGAGCTGCTGAGCTAGATTATGTACAGAGTCAAGCATGATAGATGGCACTAGTGTTTCGTGGCAAGCGGAAACACTAACGCCATCTCTCATGCATATGGTTCCATCATTTATTCCTCTTTGTGTCTGTACCCCGTTCTAATTGCTAAGTTAATTCTTGTTGTTGTTCGTAGAGAGAAGTACGATCCCGCGGGGGCGGGAAGTGTCCGGACTACGTGGAGATGAGTGAAGAGGAGGGTCCTAGTCTGTCCGTGAGCTTACGCGGTCGAGTTCGACGTCACAAGGCCTATTTCGGAGACTAAACCCACCCCTTCGTCCAAAACAAGAAACCACCAAAGACTGTCACTCATCAGAATTCTCCATGCTCTTCTGTTCAACTAAATACTGTAGTTAATATCCAACACTTTTTTGATTTAATTCATTTAATTGTAAAAGTAGTTTTTGGTTTCACCATTGTTCATAATTAGTTGATAGCGAATAGGTCTTACTTACTAGGTAATAGGAATAATCTGAATGAATAATGAATTTCTGTCTCCGTCATGCCCGGAGTGCACATGGATGGACTCTGACAGAATATAGAGCGCATAAGATGTTTCTGTAGTTATCTTTTTGTATTTAAGCCCAACATATACCTCTTTATTCTTGGATACTTATTGAGTACTGACTTGGGTCTATCTGGGGATTGTTATTTGTTATGCAATCCAATTTTCTTTAAATAATAAAATAAAAGCTATCATTCCTCCACCTGACATGACACTCAGAAGGTTTCTTGATGAACACAATTACAAGTACTTATTCTAAGGCGTGGGCTTGTATTTAATAAGTTATTCCGTTCGAATCGTATAAGTCAGTCATTGCTCGAATTAGTTTTAGTGGCCTGGCCAGAGGCTGACGAGTGAATAAAAGAGAGAGAGGCCTATGCATGCAACCTTTGTTGTTTGGACTGAGTGTTGGGCGTGCCCCTGCCACACACCCATTCTCCCTACCTATCAACAATAATGCCAATAATAATACATCTAACTAACAAGCTAACTGCTGTGATAACTCCTATGTTGCAAATGGAAATCAATATTGGGTTAGGGAGTATACATAGGTATTGGTCAATAAAAACCCAAAACCAGGTGTCATTGTCTTCTCTCACGTGGCTATTGTGCCGGATGGCCTTCCCTAGTCCGAATCAAGGCTGCAGCCTATACAGCTCCCTGTTGTGCATAATACGCATATATTTACATGAGATTACAGAAACATTTCACACGTCCATAACTCATAGCGGACATTGATTGGAAGAATTACAGCAAGAGCGGAACAGAATGCCGAATTGAGTTGTCGAAAATCTGGAAATTCCGTGCTAACTTTAGAACCAAAACTAAAAGGGACAACGTCAAATCTATAGTGTTTCATAATCGGGAAAGCTTCATGTTAAAAAGAGATGTCATTTAGCTTTTTGAAGCAAATGCACGGGTAAAATAAAAATTCTGAAAACGCATTGGTTCCTGATTTCAATCGAAAAGCCACCAGATTCAAGAATGTTAGAATTAACTGGCAAACCAATTATAGCGCCTTTGGCATTGGCAGTTTAGGATTCTCAAAATTTTGAAACTGAAAAAGGCACCCATTCACCCGTCTTGTAGACTATGAATCGTGGATAATTTCCAGAGACAATAGGAAGCTTTTGGTCGGCATAAGTGAAAGGTTAATTACTATTATATGATAGTGATACAGCAGAAGGCTGATCTCATTGGATTGAACGACAGGAGTAAAGTTACAGAGGCCCGCTCTTGTTGTATGTACATTGTATTTTTGTATTGTAACTTGTAGCTGTACAAATGTTGATGGAAATCAGAACTGTAGCACAAGCTAATTTTGTCAATAATAAAACCTGTATATGTATATGCAAAACCCAATCCAATCCACCCAACAATGCAAATAGTGCTCCCCTTGACATCACTCCACTTTAAATAGTGCTGCTGCTGAGATGGTGCTATGTGATTGGAATCGAATCAGAAAAGACGCCATGCCATGCCTTCTTTCTTGCGAGCAGAGTGGATTTACTTGAAATTATTAGCATTCTCTTTATTCTAAGTACCAAATCTATTGCAAAGTAACTAATAAGTTCAGTAGCAGAATAAGTCAATCTAAAAGGCAATTAAATGAGCCGGTGGTGTGTGTTCTCTGATCTCCGCCCTTGTTAATTCACAGCCTTCCAAAAAGACCCAATTACCATGTCCCACCTCTTCTCGCCGGCTAACTACGAGACCAGTAGGCAGCAGGAGCCTTAGCCTGACCTGCGGTACAAAAGCGCACCAAATTCCCATTCCGTATAAATACGAGTGGCGGCCTGGGTCAGGATTATCATTCCAAGTCTCAACTCCTTCCAAACAACAAGTACTTTCAATATTCGTCCATTTTTCCGTACCTCAAATCAAGATGCTGGCCAAGGTATAATTAAAACCATTGCTGTCCAGAGATCGGAATTTCCTCCTTTAACTTTGAATTTGGTCCTTCGTTATAATAAACCTAATTGGCTTATTTCTAGACCCTCGTTGCTCTCGCTCTCTTCGTGACCGTTAACGGAGCCAGCGTGGGGCTTCAGTCCGAAAGCACTGTTCGTGGCTTCGGTGGACTCTCCTCCGTCTCACAGTACTCAAAGGTAGGATTTCAAAAATACTCGTCCAGTATTTCAGCTCTTGTCCACTCTGCCTTCGTTGCGTTTATAGCTTCTTGACCGACTACATCTTAATTCAATACGTAATCTTAAATCTAACGAACCGAATTACTTAGAACACGTTTGTTTTGATTCCACAGTCTGTTGCCTCCCCGCACTCTTATGTCCAGAAGACCGACACCCGCGTCACCAATGATGCCGCCTACGCCCACTTCGCTCCAGCTGCCTACGCCGCTGCCCCACTTGCCCACCATCACGCCTACGCTGCTGCCCCACTTGCCCACCATCACGCCTATGCTGCTGCCCCAGTAGCCCACCACGCCTACGCCGCTGCCCCACTTGCCCACCACGCCTACGCCGCTGCTCCTCTTGGAGCTCACCACGCCTACGCCGCAGCCCCAGTAGCCCACCACGCCTACGCCGCAGCCCCAGTAGCCCACCACGCCTACGCCGCAGCCCCAGTTGCCCACCATCATGCCTACGCCGCTGCCCCAGTAGCCCACCATTACTCCGCCGTGTCCCCCGCCGTGGCGACGCTGACGTACAACACCCCTTATGCTTCATACGCTTATTAAACTCACTCGACCCCAGCCACGCCCACTCGGCCAACCAATTCTATGGCTCAAATCTGAATAAATTATTACTATTATTGATTATTCATAGCCGCAATAAAAACAAGTTGAACATTGAACATGAATGAAACTGCTATCGTTTTCTTGATTATTTATTACCTCTATTCTACAGTTAATTATACCATCCCGCAGATGATATTCCGAATATGAATTAGAGCTAGATTGGAGCCCACCGAAACTAGCTAGCAATTTTAGTGACTTATTGTTATGTGTTCATGCGTTGATAAGGTAAATGCTACTAGCGCAGAAGAAATTTGTGCATACCTGACCACCTACAATTAGTATGCTTGTCAACATTAAATATTGTTTCTGTGGAAGGACTCGTCGTCTGCCATGTCCACTGTATCGCTCCACGTCGGGCTAATTGTAGGACAGGCCATGCCAGATCAAAGAAGGCAGCAGGCAGGTCGTCTCGAAATCCTGTCACCGCCCTCTGCGACCGTTGAATAGTGGAGAGTCCTGCGCGACCCATAACTTCGGCAAAGAGAATTGTTGTTTGTTGTAGAAAATGTGGATCATTCCAGTGCTCAAAAATTTTTCTGAGGTCTTTATTAATATCTCGAATACAAATGCACTGTATATACATACAAAACTGTAAACTGTGAGCCAAAAGGTGGTGAATGAAAACAAAATTAATCCGTAAATCAGAATTATCTACTATAATATTATAATGAAGTACGCACTACGGGCTTTTTAAGGTCAACGGGCGGACACCCCCGTGAAATATTTTAATATTAAATATTGCAATGAAGTATTCATGATGAGGCTTTCTACCGAATCACATTATCTAATAGAAAGCATTCTCATAAAATGGGAACAAAAAGCATTGATATTTACCAGTTATATCACTGCTTTCTAGATGACAAACATGATAAAAAGGGATAAAAAGTATTTTCAATCAAAAATTCGGTCCAAAGTAAATGAGAAAACATAATAGACATCATCGGTGGAACTATTGTAGAAACGGATGGCTCAGAATTTCGAAGCCCTTTCCGTCCACACACACGTAATGCTAATAGCATGGACCGTGAGTGGAAGGAAAGGGTTTCGAGATTCTAAGCAAATCCGTATCCAAAATAGCTGAGTGCAATACTCCTACACGACATTATTGTCCAAGTAGACTTACAGCATTTAATTGGCATCAAAACCAAATCCCTCGACAAGTTTCTTGAAATGGTTCCGCGCCATATTTTTTCCCAGCATTTTCAACACGAAAAAGTCTCCGAATGTCAAGTAACCGCAAACCCGGTGTGCCACAGTATAACTTAACCCCGTTCGTTGTTTCAAAATGTGACCTCGGATGAGAGGTATCATCGATGCTGCGTCGATGACCAGTTGGATAGTGACGAGGATATTCAACCATGAAAATATTACCCTATAAAATTCCCGGAATTATTTTAGTATTATACCGAGTATTCTATAATAGCCCATGTATAGGTAAACGAATAGAAGCATTGTACTCACCATTGGATAATATATATTTTTTCGTGTACGGGTCCAAGTGGTAGGGAACAGAAGACTTCCATGTTTGGAATTATGCCAGAATAAGGATCTGGAAGCATAAAATCGCATATCGCCACGGATGGGAACTTAGAGACAAGGTCGTCTGTTCGAGCATCAGAGGGTTTCAATGAATTCGACCAAAGCTTCAAAAAGTCATAATTGTCGAAACCATCATCCACCAGTTGTCTAATAATATAGAACTGTGCGTTAATGACCACGATGTAAATACATGTAGACAGCATGTACTTCCAGAAATACAGTTTATGGGAGTTTAGTTTAGCCCTGGTGAAATATAGTAAAATGCACGTCCGTTGTGCAATGGCTTCCTTGGGATTCAGAACTGGATTTCTCAAATCTTTAGACAAGTAGAACATCAGCTTTCCTTCCCAGGACTTCCAGAAATAACGTGGCATGTACAATAGGACACACTGGAACAGCAAAATGTACGGAATCCATGCGTAGCTGCTGGAAACCACCGATTCTTGCTCACGTCTGTTGCCGATTTCAGAGTCCACGCTGCTGAAATTTTGACCTGGATTGACAAGTGATGCAGTGTTAACTTAAGCTACATTTTAAACATTCGCATCCCCAGCACTAACACGCATTTTAGTTCCAAGTTCTTTTAAATTTTAGTAAGAAATGGCTTAATTACTTAAGAAGTACCTATAGTGTACTTACCTGTATCAACCAGCCTAAGGTTCGCTTGAGCGCAGTATGCATTGACGAAGTCCCGGTTTTCCTTTTCAGAAACACATGTAAGGTCACCGAAACCAATATTCGTAGCGCTTAGAATTACACAGACTGCAATTCCTAAATGCAGAACTACGCGATAAACCAAACGAACAATTAAACTGTCAATTTGGACGTCCCAACCCATTCTGATTGACACCCCCGGAATGAGTTTAAAAATTCAAGCAGATTCAATTAATACGAGTAAAACAAATTGAGTAAATATCTTTAGCTGCTGTATTTGCTTTGCTGCTTTGTTAATAGGAACGTTTCAATTCTGGAGATTACGTTTCAGTAGAAATGAATCAACGCCCACCTCCTTGTAGATGATATATCAGAGATTATGTTTTATGCAATGCTTGCAAATAATAAATCTGTCCTACTTTTCTTAAAAATATACAGTAAGTCAACGTCAACCCTTTGTAATACGGTGTTAAACTCGGGCGTTTGTAGAGATGCTCAAGCAAGTACCTCATTACCAGCCTAGTTGGTTCAAGGAAGATGAAGAAGCTAACACTAATAAATAGAGAAATGATTAGTGGAAGAACAAGTTGAAGCGAATTATTGACCGACAAATACTACGATTGGAATTGCGTGTGTTGACACGTTTCATTTAAAATTAATTATTGAATTATCGAATATAATGGAAAAGTATTGAATCTCCTCATAAAAATTCCAAAATTTGAACACATTCGGGATTTTTGGTTCTGTAATAGGGAAAAAGTGAGCTACTTTATATAGGGTTTTTGACGGAAACTCGTTTTGATTTGGTTCTACTATTGTACGTTGTACGCGGCATCCCATTTCAATCAAACGTAATGTTCTCATGAAGTTGGACATTAAAATTATATTATTAAAACCTCAAATCTCAACTCCTGTATCTTTATTTCACTACAGGTAATGTACTAAGGATATGTTCAAGTTTTAATGTTTGAATAAACACTCCAGCAATGCATTTGAACATTTGAAGGTTGCGGAACTTAGAAAACTAGGAATTATTCTGAGAGATTCTGTCACGCAATAACGTGTGTATGTTTTCAGCAATGAATGTTCAATATTGCCAGTTGCAAACAAATCATTCCAAGTTTTAGAATGCTTGAGAAATGCAGGAATCGTAAACACACAATTCAGACCCTATCATGAGCAACACAAGAACAATTATTATTTGTTTAAATATATTGAAGACGGCAAGTCTTGCTTTGCAATTGGACCAGTGGACTACAGCGTTGTAGGCAACTCATTCAAACGGAAAATAGAAATGTACGACTACATGAGATTCCAACTTAAGAGGAATCTAAAAGCGGATCTGCTCTGCTGAAGAAATCTAACCTCGCTTGAATTGAATTAAGAAAATTTGAGGACTAGAAAACAACAATGATTTTATCACTACAGTAGACATAAGATTATCCAGCAAGTGTAAGCATTTAAAAGCTCTATTGCGCTTAAATGAAGAAATGAAAGAAATAACGTTATGCTCGGAGTCTGGACCGATGATAACCGGAAGCTACAACCTTGAAGGAACTCAGAACTCCAACCAAACTACCTCACCATACAATAACCCATCAAATCCCAGCAAGCTCCAGCACTACCCACTCATCACCACTATTTGCCGGTCCTCCAAATACCTGGATAAATGCACGAGCAGAATATGAGAGCAGACCCCCTCTACAACCCATCATGCCAATTGATACCTGAAACCCAACCCGTCCCATGGATCAATTGAGTGTCTCAGATTCTATATTGACACTACTAGAAGCCGACGACTTGGCACCCGTCTATGCTGAAGTATGCACTGGAGGTCTAAGAAGAGACTATTGAAACAGTTTCCCGCGAGGTGACACATTAAAGGGGAAAGTGTCTACACCCTTCCGTTGATCACAAGATCTCG
>JAQFYT010000875.1:0-20173 GCA_034694925.1 Ceratophysella denticulata
CTGACTCAAATCATATTTACTGCATTTGCGGACTTATTGCAGAATTCCATTTCTCAATGCAAAAGTCTTCATTTCTACCGCACATTCTATTTTCTCAATGCACGTTTATATTATGTACTCCCATTCAAATCAACTGAATCGGTTAATATTCACGTAGTGTTAGTTAAAGCTTATATAAATTCTTCATACGGCGTTTAACTTTATTCATAGAAAGTAAAAATACAAACAACCTGAATTATCTCAGCTAGCCTAAACAAACCCAACCTAATTAATACTCACTGCTTAATACGATGAATTAAGGAAATCGTTGCAAGTGCGATCTACACGCTGTAGACCACACACATCCTACCTAGATAATCGGAATTTATTTAGGCTACGTTTCTTTAAATCCAGGTTTTCAACAATTTACCTAATCTAATCGAGATCGTGTTTGAAGCACCCTAACCTATTTATCTAACATAAACTGAATACACGTATAGTGCGATTTATAGTGAGTAGATCGTATATGCCAAAGGTATCCGGATGCCAAATAATGAGATGCGGAATTATCTAGAACATGAATTTTATGTAAAAGTTTTCCATCCTTTAATAAACAACGGTTTCATATGGTCAATATTATTGAAACAACCCAAGTTTGCCAAACAAATATCAAATAATTGTTGATATACATCTTTGTCCATTTGCTGGGAATCGATAAACCAATATGTCCGACCCGGTAGGAAAAATACAAAAGTACGACTACCTAATTGCTACCTAACAACATACATCATAAATGAGCCCCAAAAAACTTGAAACTAGATATACAATAGGGATATAGTCACATATGTGAATTGACTATTGAGAATTGAGAAACCAGTAATAACGCTCTGAATAAGTAAATAAGTTTCGAAAGTGTTCCTGTGTATCTATATCTCGAAATTATTCGACCACAAGAGAAAGAATGGATAATGGATGGACAGTTTTTGGTGAAATTATATTGTGACAAGCCCCTGTCATTGTCATTATGACATGATTATCATCCCAGGAAAACTCAAATGTCCATTGGCCCATGAGTTAACGCCAGTCTGTATGTTCTTGACGTTAGAGAGTAATTAAATCGATCGCTTATTCCGGGTAGGTATACGAAGCCCTATGTTGTACCCTCTGTGAGACCTTGTGTAAATATTCCGTAATTTTCCTTTGTATAATTACTCGAATATAGATTTTCATATGGTCAATTATTCCATTTTTAGTCCAAAAGGACAAAGCTTGGAATTTTATAATAGCTTATATTAGGACAAGGTCGTGTGGTATTGGTATTAAATTTGTTCCGTATTTCCACGTGTAAGTCCGACTTTCTACGCTTTCTCCGGCCTGGTTTTCACTAATTTTTGCATATTAGATGAATGCCGAAAACACACTCGTTTAGTTATCTACGTAGGTTTAAATACTCCCTGATATTGATCGAAGTTCGAAATTATTGCAATTATTGCAATTATTCCGATTAAAGTAATTCTCAATATTAAGGTATCTAACCTACAGATGTGGTTCGTGTTCGTGTTCACAACCTGTTGCATGTTACTCGCGTGTATGAAGCCCACGGAGCTTAGGTTTAGGTTTCTTAGCGAATATACCTAAGCTTTATGCAGCATGCTATCGAGTGAACGACTAAACTTTTCTTTTCAATAGTATGAGTAAGTAAGCCTCTAAAGACGAATTTTTTTCTGATATACGTAAAATCCAATTAGAGTTACTTCCAATCAACCCGCAAAAGTTCCGGCATTCGTGCTGACCTAAATGTCGCCATGTAATACGTGAACATGAAAAATAAGCACTTCCTCAATCAGTAGTTTATACTGTATTTATTACATTAAATTAATCATTTTCTCTTTAGTGGAAGAACGTCCACATCCAATCCGACGTCGCCGAAAACGTCCATCCCGTGACACTTTCCCAAACCCCTCGACCGGTGACCACTACAGCAATAATTGGGCCCAGGTCAACTCAAATGAAAACCTGGATCATTCCTTGCAGCCCGGTGGGACACTCATGCTCGGGACTCATCGTCACAACCGTGATCATAATCTCAATAATTATGACGACTACGAAGGAGTCCTCCGGTCGCATGAACACAACCACTTAGGCCACTACCCCCCGACACAGAATGATCATCGAGAGCAGAATATGACCACAGAAGAGCCCGGGGTCGTGGTGCGTGGGGAGGAAATTGGGATTGTTGTCGTCGTTTTGCTCCTCTGGGTCGGGGCCATAATACTTTTCTTCAATCGTTGGGGGAAGATTCGAATGCTCGAACCCTACCAACCCAAATTCTGTGAGAGCCATCGACCTTCATGTCCCATGGCAGATGTCCCGGGCCTTCCGCATTGTCCCGTAAGTAAACAAAATAATTTGATTAAATGATTTAAGCCTCACATGCAGAAGTGCAACGCACGGTGAAAGTGTAACAACAGCAAATAGCTATAGGTTAGGCTATGCATTCTTCCTAATCTAACCTAACCTTATCAAACTTGTAAGACTCTGAAAGCTCGGCAGCTCCGGGTAGAGCGCACATCACAACAGAAGCAATGAAGCGATAAATTTGCGTAGAACTGTGTAATGGACTGCCGTGGTGAAAGTTTGGCCAATAATGCTTACACGCGTCGCTTAATTTTAAACATTATCAATATTCAGCTACAACCTCGTCGATCATTTGAAAGTTGAAACTATATATTTGTTTTATCTTGTTCACGGTTCGATGAGCAGGTTGAAAGTAACACTTTTTATTTCTATGAACCGGAACGTAATATTGAGTGAAAGTTTACTTTCACCAGGCATACTTGAAGTGTTTAAATAAACAAAATTAGTTTTATGATTTGGTTTTTATTTGCGCAACAGAAAGTTCTCTTATTTAAAAAAAAAACCTTAAACATAAAAGTCTCGGTTGTCTAGACCAGTTCTGTATGCTATTAAACGTCTAAACGACGCGGCACTTAAGCCCGTTTCCTCTTTAATTTTCTGTTCCCTCATCCATACATAATTTCCTGGTGCACAACTGGGTTTCCTTCGTTCAATGTTCTATCCACAGGTTTATAACAACCTAGAAATGACTTTTTGTAATTTAATTTATATGTCACTCCGTACAGGGGTCTTTTCCATGGGGAAGTACAAGCAAAAACCTCTTTTACTTTCTTTTTATTGAGTTTTCTGAAATTCATGAACATTTTCTCGTACCCTGTTTACTTTTCTTCACCTTTCCAGCATCAAAAACTTAACCAAACACACTTTCTTTAGATGAAGTTGGCTCTTGAAGCAATCGTGACATCTCATCGGCATTAGGCTCAGGTAGGTGGGGCTTACAAACAGCAACAGAATACTGTGTACACACGTCATCATAATCCATCCAATTATCGCATAAAATTTTGACCTAAGCCAAGTACATGGATATTCAGGTTATGTTTTGTTCGGTTAAAATTTCTATAATCGCATGATTAATACCAGGTTTTCTCCATAAAAACCGTATAAAATATTATATCCGGCCGACCGGTACACTTTTGAGCCTGCACGGTGTAAATAATAAAGTCTGATTTGAACCGCAGCTTGAAACAAATAGGCTTAGTCCCACTTTATCTCTGTCGAGACGACCCCGTACCCGTACATCATCAATCCATACTGCGAGGAATAAACGAGACAAAACCGAGATAGACGGGCTTAAGTTGAGTCCACTGGTTGGTTGGTTTGGTTAGAGGCTCTTGAGCTTATTCAATATTCAATTTTAAAAGCGGAGGAAAGCAGAGTGAAAGTTACTTTCCTACACACATACACAACAGAGCAGAACAGAGTCAACATTGACAACTTTTTATAGACTATCGTCTACGCTTGAGCTGAGTCACGACTCACGACGAACCTTCTATTCTCAGTTAGGTCACTCAACCAAAATTATGGGTTTTTTTGAACAATAATTTCGTCCAGGTTTCCTCGAATCGCTTAGAGCTATATTCTAGCTCTTTTTTTGCTTAACCCTAAAAGGGTAACTTTGATCTTTCACATTCAAGTTTACATAGATTCTCTGAACCTCAGGGCTCTGAAATTATATAATTTAATGTAACCTAGAAATTCAGTTATTCTCTAAGAATTAACCCGGCTGAAATACCGTGACGAAATAACCCAACCAACTCTGTAGTGTAATTAGAGCCGTCAAATTGATACACCGCCTTAATCAAATGGGTTTCCTAGATCCGGGCACGAGCTAATAAAGCTCCAGAGTCACTTCCGAGGTTCAAATTTCGTACATAATGAGAAATGGGGGATTAAGGCTAGACGGATCGAGCCAGAGGCCAGGGACAACAACGGAGGAGGTGAAATTGAATTTGAATCTATTAACCCTTAAGCCCATGATCTATTACCAATTGTGTAGCGAGTATTGTACCAACCCAGTCAAGGATTTTCACTTGTAGACATTGCGTAGGTAGGTATAGGCTTGTAACTGCTTTAATGAAATTGGAACTGAAAGTTAGACGGCTGGCTTTTTAGTCGGGTAAGCCGTAAGTAAATCCTGTAAGTTTCATTACAGAAGGCATACGTACTACAGTATATAGGTATACACCAGCAGGAAAGGCAAATTTCAACCAATCGACTAGTATCACGTTCAATATCGCGCAGTTAAGGCTATTCTCATATTTTAAATTTTGGCAGCGTGACCAGGTTAGGTAATGCGCCATGAATCAAATCAAAAGCACAAGACACCGCCAAAATTTCAGTGCATTGGCTGTACAGCGGAATTTCGCGGGGTTAACGAAATTATTTGTCAATTTGTCAATCGCAATATTAAAGCCGTAAAACATTTCTGTTATAATTGTTTCAGATATATTTTACATATGAAAAATTAGCTTCCAAGCATCCTCTACAAGTCGCAAAATGATACCTATATAAATTATGAAAATAAAACGAGTCGGATATTTCATCTTGAATATTTAATCTGCACTTGCTATAACCCCAGCGGAGTACTATGCTAAAAGCATTAAAAGCTCTGATATTAAATACAGTACTATCTGAAGATCCGAGTATTTGCTAGATAATATGCTAAGTATGCCCGCTGGATTAATGCAAATCCGTAAGATCCAACGATATTAGGGAAATGACGTAAATAGGAATGAGTATGCACTAGTATGGCTTCCAAGAAAGAACGCCGTCTTTGAGGTACATCATTTGAGAGACAAGGGCCTATTAGACTTCTTGTCCCAGACAAACCCTTTCTTCGTCGAATCAGAGAATAACGAATAACGAATTCATGATTTCTATGCAGAAAGCACGGATTTTCCTTTACTCCAAAGTCTACTGCCTTGGCTCGGGCGGGCTAGTTAGTTCAGGGAACTAGGGATTCTATCTTCCATCCTATTAGAATTTCTAATAAGTCTCCGTATGTGCACAGACGATTCGTCTTATACAATTAGGTCAAATATTGCTAATTTGTTAAATTCGGGTGTAAAAAAGTACCTGAGCAAATTTAACATTAAAGTGCATTGACAAGCAGCAACCTCATTATTAAAATTGGAATAATGAGCTCTCAGCCGAATACAGAATAAAACGTTCGAATTAAAGTCAAACCGTCCGAGGCGAAACGAACTGAACGCAACAGTCGTGCATAGGCAGAGTGTATACGTAGTTTACTTCCGTGCTGAGACGCATATAACGCAGTCAGACGAGCATGGTGAAAGTCACTGGAGAGAAAATTCCTGAAACAAATACGAGCTAAATAAGAGGGGACATGTACGGAATCTGTTTCGAGGGTAAAATTGATATAAAGTAAGAGAAGCAAAGAAAAAAATAACATGGGAGAATAGCCGCTACAATTTTTTTATCTCAAGAAATCCGATAAATTCCTAAGCACGTGCTTCCTCAGATCTCCCATGTGCCCATTCCCAGGCCTTACTAGGGAAATGGAAGACGAAGCTTGTTTTTTTTTTCGTGCTAATACTTCATATGTACACGTTGTAACTACAGTACAGTACAGAGTCTGGATTATAATTGGTTTTCAATTTCAACATGGTTTTAGGGTTCTGCAAATATAAAATTAGGCGTCTGCTACAGTACGTGGATACACCAGGGTTTGGACTACGGATTTATCGACGCTTCGTCTCGGATTTTTACCATATCGAATATATTAGCGAATCGACCGAATACGCTACACTATCCATCTGTTGGTCCCCTACACTTATCTGCATGTGACTTTCTTCCTTGGTGAAAGTCATTTTTCGCCTTGCCCAAGCCAAGTCCCAGGTCTACTAAAACAAGTGCGTATATTTTCCCATGACAAGAGAATCTACCCAACCTAGGGGGTATTCATATATTCTCGTTAAAATTGAGGTCGAGATATAAGGATGGAGTGACAGGTGACAGGTATTACGGAAATAGGGCACACGGAGCACTCGGCAGAGCTTTATCACTCCGTCTGATCCTCATGCTAAGAGACTTGTCACTCCGGATATTTACTGTCAAGTGACGAATGACGGGGTTGGAGGCATTATCCTAAGCTCCAGGACATGTAGTAGCTGTCTCTCTACTGCCTTTTGTTTTTGAGGCCAGTCAAATATTACAAAGGCAGCCTTGTTGTGTATGTCAAGACTATCTGTTCACTTTACAACTGTAAGGTATGGTGTCAAATACGTCGAGAATTTCACCGTGACAATATTTGCACTCGTGTTATCCGCATCTGCCGATGACGCGGAGTTTTCAGCAATCTTACTGAATACTGATGCAAAATAACATAGCATCAACACAATAAGCAAAAATAATTTTAGAACAATTAACTTTAAATTAAAGTATACATATATTTTTAATGAACCGTATTTATTTATATAACCGGTGAATAATTATGCGAATCAAAATGACCGTTTGCGTTTTATGTAATTTGAGCTGAAATGTGAACGCTTATTCCCTTGGTTTAAGTCTCTACATCGGTTAGAAATTGCTACGTTCTACCTATCTGGCTGAAGGTTGGCCACGTAGCCACTAAGCACGAACCAATTTAACCGGCATTGTACCTTAGGTATACCCGCTTGGGTTTATCAATGAATGAATGATACGAAAATTGAGCTATTTGGAAATTTTGAATTCTATTGACAAAACAACAGAGTAATATTCCATTCAAAGAACTGTTGTAACAGCTAATCATAAATTACACGTATCACTGTAAATATTTAGTTACGTTGATGCGTTGATTCCATGCGGCGACCAAATGAATTACCTTAAAGTATGTTTTTGTTTATTTAACAGAGGAGCTATTCCAAATTCAATCTCTCGACAGACGTTCTGGGCTCCCCGCACTTCGCCAAATGCAACTACCATGGAATTCCAACGGGGGTCACTGGCGGGATCGGAATTGGGTCAGCGGGACGCCAGGAAAGTCTGCTCTCAGCCGGCTCGGCTGGGCCATATAATTATAATCATTCTTCGGCCAGTAGTCGCCCACGTCAAAATTCGGTCTTCGTCACGTCCCCACACTCGAGTATTACTATCAATGGGTCCATACTGAAGAGTAGCTCGAGGAAAACTAAGTCCGCCTTCGACCTCTCCACCCTCGTCCTCACTGAGGAGTTCATGGACAACGTGAGGCGAAACTCGAAAAATTCCATTACTCAGCTCTAGATTCAGAGCTCTAGATCCCTAATTGGGATAAGGCTAGGAGCGATAGAAGCTTATAAGGATTTACGGTCGTTTCGCATGGGTCTTTCACCTTCGCTTTACATGTTTTTTCGTGAGCATGTTCGGAGTGACATTTTGACTTCAGCATCTTCAAATCAACATGCGTTAACACGTTGACTTTATCTGGTCAGGTTAACATGTTAATGTTGTTATGTTTTTGTTCGCATGTTCGTGCTGATATGTTGACATAATCTTGTTCGATTATGTAAATGTAAGTATGTTTACGTGAATATATCGCTTAAGTATGTACCTGTTAGTTAGCAACCTTGAATTCAGCATAAATTTAGCGTGGTCTCCCATTGCGTTGTAATGTTTATCGTAGTTACATGTTCATGTTAGCATGTTCTCCAAGTAACATGATAACGTTAACATGTTAAAGATAGAACCCTCCTGTGAGCATTTTCAGGTCAGGGTGGAGTTAATTTTTTTAATTGCTGCTTGTTTTTCAAGCTATTTGAACGAATGATAGCAGTTTAAAGTTGTTTAGGTCCCTATGTACGAAAATACAATGCAAACGGATTGTCTAAATCATATCTGAAAACAAAATGGCCGACTATGAAATTTAAAGAAATCAAGAAAATTGAAAATCCAGCTGCATTGTTTTATAAGTAAATTGATTATCTGTCTAAAAGACTATCATATGTTCCAATCAGTTGAGAAACACGGCAGATTTTGACCGAGACGCGAGCGATTGCGGAAAGTTTTTTATGCTGAAATTCTGCTTCACACAAGTACTAATTTCAAAACCCCGCCTCATTCTACGTTCGGCAAGGCCCAGCTCTACTGGCACGCCACCTCTCGGCGAAGAATTGAATTCTGTTTGTTTTTATAATACTTTAAGCTTATTCAAGCTAACATTCAATTTCAAGTCGAACAGAACCTATAGCCTAAGGGTCGTCGATTATATCATAAAGTCACATACGAAACGATCGGACGAAAGTCAAAGCGTGTAGCTCAGCTTCAGCTGTGGCTTGTAGCATAATACATAGTTTAACTATATGTACTAGACTAGACAGACTTTAAGGATCAAATCACTTTCACTCTTTGCTTACATTTACCATTTCAATATGATTCGATCTAGAACGAGCTATTGGAGGACGCGGAGCGTGCCTAATTTACGCATTATCAGTCTATTGTTTACATCGACTTCCCTGTGAACACGTCTGTCGAGTTTGATAGCCTCTTCCTACTCTGCTTTCGATGTACCTAAACCTTATACGCCTCTCGTTTCAACTTTCACTGAAGTTTCACTGGGGTGACAGAACCGGAAAGGGAAAGCAGGCAACGGGTGATGAAAGGAGACAGCCCTATTTATGCATGACGTCTCAACAATACGACAGGATCATAAATATATACGGCATACCTAATACAGCAGTTGGCGTGACGAGAATATTGTGGCAAAGCCGACAGCAGGGTGTCATAAAATGTTACAGCTGTGTTTGGATTTGGAGAAAGTGTTTGTGCTTGTGCATGCGGACTTTTGTGTGATAAATACAGATTATTAGCTATTCAAAGTGCAGCTAGTCACTCCGGTATCGACTAATTCCTAATGCTATAAGCTACTGTAAAATGCTAAGGAAATGAAATAGAACGTGCTTTTCTACAGGCTTCACGGATACTGAACCGCTCATCAGTACATGTACAGATATAACTAAAGCTAAGTCTAAGTTCAATGTACTTGATTAGTGTAATATTCCCTAGCATATTTTAGCAAATTAATCTTTTTTATAACTCTAGATAGGCATGGAAATCGTTTAACGCTAGGTTTAAACGCTCACATTTGATAGGTACTTATTGAATCTGTCTGTACGAACTATATTCGATTCAAATTTATTTTATTTAAGTTAAGCATCACTGATTGTGAGTGCATTGTCGTTTACCGGATGGCATTCGCCATTTAATTATTCATATATTTATATTCGACTAAAACCAAAGAAATCACAAATAATCAGATTATTCTGTAAAACTAATTAAACGGTTATTCCGGTTAAACTACTGTTCGACAATGAAATGCTAAAAATTTCACAATAGTTCGTTGTCGATATCTTCTGGCGACTGGTTCTCTGCTTGCCAATCCTTTGATAACTCGTCATCTTTTGTGAATTTAATTATTGTGTACCAACATTAGGTATTTACATATCTAGGCTGTAGATTCATAGATGTAATATTGCATGTAATGTTTAATGTTTCACATCATGCTGCGCCTGGCCATATGGTAATGACCATGTATACTTCTTCATACACCTCTGTACTAACGGAATGGATGTCAATTCATCTAACTAGCACTCTATAGATCTACATAATACGAAATTATTTTTACAACAGTAGTATTTTCTTCTTAATTATACAGTAGAAAGTATTGTATTGGTTGGAAAATGAACCTAAATATTTTGGGGTTAAGATGAGCATGAAAGGCACAATTTTAAATTATGTGGATATTTATAATGTACAAGATTAGCTTAATAGAATTCAATGGCAAATGTCTTAGTGCTAGATAAATCATTTCTACAGATCTGTATAAATTAAATTAAGAGTATATTACACCTTTGCAAAAATAAGGTTTTAAAAATTATTCAACAAAAATATGTACCTATTATAGTGAATTAGAATTACATTAGGTATACCTAGTTATACTAATGGCTCTTCTTGTGTACTCTACTCACGTATATAAATATCTGTCTAATATCTCTATTCTTTATTAATGACTGGTCTCTACAAATTAAATGATATATAAATAAAGAAGTGAATTTAATGGTCTCAGGTCTTGCACTAATGCGATGACCCAAGTGTGCGATTATTAATTCAATGAATTGCGGCTATTGCTAAAGCATCTAGCAATTAATCTTTGAAGGCAATGAGGTATCTAGCAATTAATTTATGAAGGCACCGTTCAATATGAACAAAAAATAATATTTCTAATTGTCGTATCTTCAATGCAGCAATTTTTTTAATCCAAATAATATCCAATTCATATTAGTTTACATGTAATTCCATAAATAGGATCAGATATTATAGATCTATGTGTATCTGACTTTATCCACTTCGTCTACCAGTACATTTACTGAACGAGCAGTTATTGGAACAGCACTCCGAGCCAAAGGAGCATTCTTGACCAGATCCCGCACAGTCCTGTGCCGATCCACGACATTTGCTAAATTTACAGTCTCCGGAACAACAGTTTGAATTCCAGGTACAGGTTTGACCTACCCTGGCACAGTCACTGGCGGAGCCACGACATTTACTAAAGGTACAATCTCCAGAACAGCATTCCGAACCAACGGTGCAAGTTTGACCAATCCTGGCGCAGTCACTGGCCGAGCCACGACATTTCCGGAAATGACAATCTCCAGAACAACAATCCGAGTCGAACGTACAGGATTGGTCAATTCGATTGCAGTCGGCCTTTGTTTCCTATAACAAGCATTTGTGTAAGAATTCCATAAATATTTTAAGGATTAATTCACGTATTGGAAACTTACGTCAATCTGAACGAATAACACAGCGCTAAGGGTCAGGAGAATCGTCAAGGAATTCATAATTATAATTATGAAATTTTACGTCAACTCTGCTTGAAGTGAAACGGTACAGTAAATTCTGTGAAGTTATTCGCACCGTACTCGAAGTAATTCACTTAATTTAAATTAAATATCTATTCCAGCTGAAACTAGAAGTTATCACACTTAAACCGCAGAGTACCTACAGGTTGGTGTAGCGCTTTCGAGCGTAAATATTGAATACCAGTAATTGACAGTATTCAGTGTATTGTGGCATTAACGTTTATTAAGAATCAATCATGCCAATTAGTCGCTCTGTCGCGATAATCACATTTTCGTCAGTATTAAACTATTAAAAGAGTTTTAAAATAACGGTGTATACTGTAGTACAAGTTGAATAAAACAAAATACGTTACTGTACCTGAATAGTTAGGTTTAGATAAAGATATAAAGCGCATAATTGTCTAAAATTAACCAAAAATGATATTATGGAATGGAATGATTCCTGCCGTCTGTCCGTAATTCTCTTTAAAAATTCCATCTGTATACTGCAGTAGCAAATTCGTTGAGCGATGAAAATATTGAGAAGCGCATAGTTTTGTTTAAAAATACAGTTCAAATAAAGGTTACCTTTTGCTCTCAAATTGCCGTAAGGCAGGTTTTCAATTATCTATCCTTCCTTATATCCTTTTGAATGGAAATAATCAAAAAACAAAAACAATTCAAAGTTAGTATGCGATATGCCTGAATTCATCAATATTTATCATTAAACGGGTCCAAGAAGGTAAATACCTTGTCTCAGACCTCAGCAACTGCTAAGCACAGGTATATAATACTCAACGTTTAGACTATTTGAAAACAATATTATTATTGCAGAATATACCAAATTTTAACCTTTAACAGTCGTTTCTCGAGTTTAATGTGATATGTGAATACCTACTTTTTCCCGCAACCCACAGCCTAGCTTGCAAAAAACATTGGAAACAGAAAATAACGTAATGAAGAATTCATGATTTCCTCAAACATTGGTCAATTTGGCAGACTCGGCTTTCACCAAGAAAACGGCTTTCTCACTGACAATGTGATTCACAGCCTTGTTTTATATCGGCATATGGCATTGACCACATCCTCATCGGTGACGGGTAACGGAGTAGATTTTTTCTATACATTTTTAATCTCCAATTCAAAAAGCTGTTGGGATTGTTCAAACACCAATATTTTTCAATTTCAGCTGTAGAGCAAGGTGGTTACAGCATTGTGTGTCGTAGACGAAGCCACGACACACAATACTATACGATACACAATACACCTTGGCTGTAGAGTTATATCCAAGAACTATAGGTAGGTAATACAAATTCATCCAAAAAGTCTTATGTCTACGTATTCTGAGGTATAGATTACATAATTGAATTTTGGATGGTTTTATTGACCCTATACAAAGGCTTAAACTATTTATAAAAAATTCAGTTTACAATTAAATCAAAAAGTGACTGAATACTATCACATCAGAAGGTCTTATGGAATGACCCAGACCGTCTGTCTGCCTTACACCATGGCAGCAAAATAGTTGATTTACTTTCCCTTAATCGCCCAGAACCGAATCGACCGGAAACGACCCTGAAGCAACATGAAATCTGTCCAACACTATTTACTGGTTTGTTTACTATCTGCGTGAGCTCAGGGCACCGGAAGTTGTGAAGCGCCATCCAATCGTTTCCGCCACTGTGACTTTCTCTTCGTTTAGATCTTTCTATCGTCCTCATTCAAAAGATTTGTTGTGTTCAGGTTCAGGCAACAGACAGGGCTGAGTTTTTAGGTTTTTGGCAGGCCTCACCGTTTTTTTTTTACCCGTGACTGGGTTGGACGAGCGGAGAAAGACGGATGGCGGAACGCGGAATAGGCGGAGGGCGGAAATGACTCTCGCTTTCTTTATTTCCTTCACTGCAGGGAGCATTTAAAACTTTATGTTTTTTCTCCTAATAACCTCAATTCAGAGCCAAAGCCACTAATGCTCCAGCTTCCCACAGGGCGGATATGCTTCCCTGCCACGAATTTTCTTCTTGAGCTCCACGTTTCCATAAGCTTGTTGTGCTAATGTCTCTGCGTGTTAGCGTTCTAGAATTTAATTCGTTGGTGATACGGGTTACTTAAATATGCGATCTAGTGGCTCATTGTGATCGTACACAAATTTCCAAAACTAACCTTAATACCGCTATCTATCACGATATACTTATTGGTGTTAGACTATGGAAAGCGTATGTGATCAGGGGATCGGCTTCTACAACAGTACCACCGTTTCTGGACCGTATATTGCGTTGGATTAGGTGTATTATTATTTTTATTGCAAAAATTTCAGACAATGCTAGTTAGTTGCAGTTTATTGTAAAGTTTAAGTGTGACTGTGGTCTGCGGCTGCAGCGGTAACAGTGAATCTGACACAGATCCTGAAAAAGCTATCTTGGTACGCGCTCCAGTAAATCCAAAGATAAATCTTTTGTAAACTCGGAATTGTCAGGTCTGGACTAAGGAGGGTTATCCCTTCCCGCTGAACGTGTTGAGTAATTTATCAGTTTGCGTCTATTTAGACTAACAACATTACTATGGCAAAAATTGAATTGTGTTAAGTTATATGGTACTTCCTGCCTATGTTATCATACAAGCAGCAACACCGAATGAAAAATCAGTTTAAAGCTGCTGTATAAGAATAGTATTAGTTTTAATTCAGCTCAGGTTTCAGGTCAGTTCAGTAAAACCGGTTGTCTCACGACGTGGACGATACTGGTCGAGTATGCGATCGATTTTTGATGGATCCCAGGTGACCCCACTTTGGGTTCGCTTCTTCGGCTAGATTTCTGCCCGTTCTGGTAAAGGTTGGGGTCACTTGGCTGAAATCAAGACTGCCAATCTTCCGGCGACCAGTTTTGGGTCAGACTGCGATGTTTTGAGCACTAAGATTTGTTATCGTGTTCAATTTATTCACATAACATGTAGAAATGCATGTAATAGTTCGATACGGAATGAAAAGTACAAAAACAAATCCATGCACTCTACTATCATCCCGATAAATGATTTACTTAAGCTCTTTCATGATGCGAATATGCGGCGTTTGTCCTACCGACATAAGACGTAGCTTGGTTTTGAATTCATTTGCTCATGCAAGATATTACAATGCCATTGTCATAATGTAGTAAAACAGGATTATCTACGACTAATCCTGAAAATGCAGATATTTATATTTAGATTCGCTTCCTTTTTATTTTAATGACAACACAGGTAAATTTGTTGTTTGTGTAATAGAAATCGCACAAGCGTATACGTAAGGTATTTCAAATATTTTATTCGATTTATCGATCAAACTCTTGAGTGTCCATCAGTTGTCAGTTATTCTTGAATATTCTGAGACCATTAAACAACATATTTGTGAGTATTTCGCTGAGTTCTGCTAAATAATCGTTAATCTTTGTGTTTACAGCGTAGTTTATTTTATAACACTTAAATATTGTACCTAATATTTTAGGATCGAGGCACAAAATTATATCTGGTTTTTTTTAATCTAACCTTATATAAAAGCTTTATTAAGAAATGAGTGGCTTCAACAAGCATCGTTTCGGTGGACTACGACCGCATCTCAAACACAGCAATCAACCGAAGCATAATTATGCTCTGGCAGAATCCCTATCGAAGAAAACTCATTTTACGCCACATGAGGTTATAAGCTTTACACTAACACAATATATTATTTAAAATTATTGCAGATACCCGGTAGTGACGATTCCGTTAAATTATAGATTTTACCCAGCGTTATTTTTAGCCTTGTTATCGGGAATGGGACTCGTTCTGCTGCTATTTACTTTATACTAGAAATCGATACATAGATTTCGTTTCGTGGCAAATCATATGCATCATTTCATTTGTATATGTATGTAGGCTATACTTTTATCAGGGAACTTTTACCTTTGAAGTTCCACGGTATAACTATTAAATAAATTCTAGGATTTTTGTGTACACTGTTATTTCTGAATTTTTTTCTATTGCTCTCTCGAAAGGTCCTCTCGCTATTTGTCATGTATCAAAAACTTATTTCTCATGGGAAAATGGATCGTCTCAGATTTCGTGAAGTCATGCACACGGTTTGGGACATTACGGATGACGTTATGCTGGATCGGATCTTCCGAGCCTTTGACGCCAACAACGACTCTCTGGTACGTATAGTATTCCACATTCATTTTTAAAGTTGTATCGCAGCTAAGGCACCTGGGTCGTTTTGTTTTAACCGTTTTGACATATTCTATTGTCACACAACGGGCCTTAAGGTTATTCTCAAATTTTGAATTTTGCCAGTATCTCGTAATGCTAAACGATAGTCAATGATAATCGTTTACAACGGGCAAAGTAATCAGACGTATGATGTCTCGTAAGAAAACTAATAACGCCTTTAATTTACAGGTTTATTGTTTTTACATGAATCAGTTAATAACTAGGAATATCCACTAATGAAACTGATTTTTAGAATATTTTAAATCTAAATTCTAGCCAAAATATTTTAAGCATCATAAGCCGGCGTATAATTGCATTACAAATATGTCCATCCAGCAGCTTTTACTGGGTCCAGGGGTTGAAAATTGAAAATACCACGACGAAGCGTCGGAAAACCTTTAAATCATACGCCTACAGTAAGAACTAACGTTCATCTTCAGTCGAGTGTCAGTAAAGTACACCTCATCTTTTATGAAAGTTCTTAGCCCTGACTGGCAGGGCATAAACCCTCGCCATAGTACATATCGTAGATTGTACTAGTGTAAAGTCTAATGCATCCGTTGTTCAGAACCATCCCCCTCCCACACATAATAATGGTCGGATGCAATATGTATGCATATTTCGCACTTTCTCCAGCTTTCTCCATGCTCTACGGCCAAAAGAAAAAGTGCTTTCCTTTTATCATAAGCTTATGGTCTGAAAGCTACTCATGATAATGGCAGCAGCCTGACTTGAGCTCTAAATTGTAATGTAATGACAATGAGTTGAGTGCACTGCCGATATGCTAGGGACTCCAGTGGTTTAGTTTTATGCAATTTTTATTATGTTGAGGAGTTGAGGATATGAGAATTATGACGTACAATGTCGTAGGTCGTTAGGGTCGTGTAAGAATTAGGTTCCAGACAATATGGATGGGGTGATGATGATTACGTATGTTCCGGCAGTGCTAGTCACTGAAGGGTTTAGCGGTAATCCTTGGTGTGACATTAAGCTTTCTTTTGGGACATTATTATAATGTCTTTAAATACACGGTAGCTGGAACTGAGATAAATTGAGTGTTTTTAATATGGTGATGATGATTATGCTTTTCACTCAGGTTATGTTAAAGAAAAGTGATTTTGCGTAAGTACATGGCGCACAGTAGGCCATTTTCGTTCTGGTGTATTTTGCGACGTATACGTTAGGTATCAGGGTACCTTGACGATGTTTGTTTGGTGGCGCGTGCTTCTTACGATTTTTACCGTATGGGACTGGATCTGTCTCATGGGACGATTTGTTGATATTTTTGGCTAGCTTACTGGTGAGATTCACGAACGATGATCTTTGTTGCTGTGGTAACAGTAGTCGTATGCTAGCATAAGAGACAGAAATGTCAACAAATCGTCCCATTACACAGATCCAGGAAAAAAGGCTAGCGGGCTTACCCTGCTTTAGCATGATGGGAATCAAGAGAAAGTTAAAACTGCACTGCATCCGCTTCTGTCCCATACATCACCTATCATATAACCTTATTGTGTAGTAAGTTCCAATTGGAAATAAAAGAATATCAAGTTTGACCCTTAAAAATGCAGACAAAATACAGAAAATATATAGTTCACCAGGACGTTTATTGTCATAACTGAATTATTCAGATTACGGGCATAATTATGATGTAGGTGCGTTCAATTTGTAAATATTTATGAATCAATCCTTCAATCCTTCCATCAAGGGCATGAAATAGTATAGGTTTTTTTAAAAAAAATACTACAGGCTACTTCGTAACAATTATCCCACATTTTTATTATGTAATAGAGGCCAAGCCAATAATAGGGGCAGCAGAGCAGCCAAAAACAGAATCGGCCTAAAGCAAAAATGGTCAAAAACAAATGTTGGTTTAATATATAAATTTGACCTTGCGCGGCTTCTGTAGAACTTCCCAGGGTGCTTCGTGGCCGCGACATTCCACTGTATTCTGGTCCTTCTTGGGCTTTAACGGCAACTTATTTGGTCAGAAGTATAACAGGTAATTGCTCTGGTAAAAGCATCCTCTCCGTCTTTTGGGACCACTTCACTTGACTTGTTGCCAACAAAACGTTCAAATTTTTCTTCATAAGCTTTAACATCGAAGTCGAATTCGGCAATGCACTCTGCTGCTGTTTTACAGCGAAGGGCAAAACAGGAAGAACCCGAACTACCCGAACCCAATAGACCGAATAATTTGCAAAGACGTCTTGAAAGGCATGTCTGGTGGCCTGAAAACGAAATGGCAGTGTTTGATTGTTAGCATTTCGATTTTAATATAAATTATTTCATTAAATGGGTTCCCTGGTTTACCGGTAAATTTAAAAGATAAAACTGATGTCAGGTTTTTTCAGAAATGGTCACAAAACTTTAAAATTCGTGCTGCTCTCTTCCCGGCACGCCTCTCTCTCATATTTCGTGAATCGTCGCTAGTTACTCCACTGCGACCGACTGTCTATTTGTGTCAAAACTTTAATTATGTGTTTTTTAATATTTACCAGAGAAGCAATGGACAAATAACGTTACACAGAAAAGAAATAATCACCCATTATTGAAAATGTTTTCAAGTTAAAGCTTTGCTACATTTGTATTTTCAGCGTCACCAATAATTACAAGCAAGCCCATATGCGTCAGTACTGACGTAGGTAGTGAGGCCCAGCATCAAGGTTGATGCTGTCCTTCCCCACCCGCCGCAGTTCCGAGTTGAAGTTTTTCAATTTTAATAAAATTTTACCCGTACTACTAAGCCTACTAAACCACAGCCTTGAATTGCCCATATTGTTAAGGTTGCTAGGGCAACATTGTAAACCGCTGAGCTGAAATCTTACTTGTTTTCAAACTTCAACCATCCATGACACAGCGACACACAAGGTAATTAGTATATAGATTGAACAATTACCCATTTTCGTAAGGATTCTATGTGTAATTTCAATATACTATTACTATTTGCCAAATCACACATCATCCCTGCATGTCGGAACTTTGTGAAAATAGTTACAATTGATTAGATACTAAATGACCTTAAAACAAGAGAAACCTTAACACCACACCGCATTGATTTCAGCTCGGATCGGATGTAATGCTATGACTCCGATTCTAAAAACTAATTTATCTATTATCTACTACTGATAAGTACATAGATTAATACAATATGAAACCTTAACGCGAATGAGAATTTAGTACATAAACGAATTAGTTCAAACTCAATATCAATCCAACACGACCTTTTATCAAAGGCTATAATTCAAGGTTGAATAGTTAATAGTTAAACCCTACTACCCATCCTCAGTCCGCATTCTCACGGGTCATTTGCGACCAAGTTTACCTGGAGTCAAACACCAATTTTCTGAAGATATAAAAAGTATACATAATTTATTATTATCTGTAATGACACGAACAAAACTGCAGAACCAAAGGAAAAACTAATGCTTTTGAAGAACCCTATAGACTTAGCTTAATGCTGTAATTGTGTTAAAGGGAAGACCAGGGTTCCCTTCGACATAGTCGCACGATTAAATCAAGTCCATGGTGTTCTTGAACATGTACAAGTTCGTTTTATTTTATATATATTACCCGTACTAGTCACGGGCATACCAAATATTTGAAAAGCTGTTGAGAGCATAAGTTACTCAGATTTTTTAACAATTTGTTTGGTTGGTTCCTTTTTCCGGAATTCTTTTCCAAATTTTTAGAAGATACCCGAAGTCAGTTGTCGTAGTCTCTAGGTATTGACCAAAATGTTTTAATACACTTTCTTGCTTCTTTGACACACCCACAGGTAAAATGGCGGAAGTTGAAAGCCCACCTGCAGCCACACCAGAACTAATCCAAAATACAACCCATTCCCATACCGAAATTGAAATAGATTCCATTTCCAAGTCGACACCGCTCCGACAGGAGCTACATGCTCTTCGTAATGCAAATCGGAATAAAATCACACCCAAAATGACCTCTGCACTGGGCTGCGGGAAACTGTTTGTCGGGTGTTGTACCGCTGTCCTTGTAATCCTAGCCATTGCCCTCATTTGTACAACCACACTATCGTACCAATTATTATTGGAGCCGTGTACCACTCGGCAGAAAACTGTCCCGCCCAGCCCAACATCCCTTCTGTCCTCATTGCCATTGGCAGTTTGAGCATTGTCGTTAGTATACTCGAGTGTGTGTGCAGGGAACAAAAGGAGGTACGGAAGTGAGGACAGGAACTGCTGACTGCAATACAAAAGTAATCTGAAGGACAGAATCTGAAAACGGTGGCGTTCACATAATTGAAATAAATTATTGTTCAACCGTAATAAACTAATTATGGTATCATGAGACTGGAACTGATTCCAAGTGAATGCAACTATTCAGATATTACTCTTTGTCCGGAAAGCTGTCAATCCATATTCAAGATACTTGGACTTCGTTACCAAATACTTCGGGAACTCCGGATCAGAGACAAACTTGTTCGCTGCGAACCAAGGATAGGTGACAGGGCTAAAAACAAAGTGAATTTTTATTACTTTACTACTGTCTTGAAGCTCTTACACAAGAGTGCAAGATTGATTATGTCAAAAAATTGTATTTTAGTTTGAATCCTTACTTAGCATCGCAGAAAACTTTGACATCATAGTAAGAACACATATTCTGTCGAACGTCACTCAAAATCCTTTCTCGAAATCAAGGTATTTTGGCATTACCCCCAATCAAAACAATATTTTTACAAAAATGCGGCTGCATGGCTTCTGGAAATCCATGAA
>JAQFYT010000876.1:0-20173 GCA_034694925.1 Ceratophysella denticulata
ACCATTGGAGTGCTCGTTGCTTAACTTCAGTGTTCTTATGGGAACTGGTTGAGCTTCGATGGTAGGCCCTTCCCGAATATATATATAATAATATATTATTGTGTTCAATTAAATTATTATCCGGCTAGTACCAGTAGTACCATCCCGCCTTAAAAGTTGTATAATTTAAAATTACTAATAATAACCATGAAGGATGAAGAACATATTTCCGTGCGCTACTCATTCAAAATAAAAATCCAATCTACCTTTTGTTAGGTAATGTATTGTCTTCGACTGCGTTCGAAATTCACGGTCTTTGATTCGGAGTTACATACTGTTAATCAATTTTCATGACATAATGAATCTTAAATATGAATTCATTTCTAAAATGTTTGGATAGGCAATCTAATCATATCAGTTTTATTAAGTGGAAGTCCCAATAAATTCACGGTATGGCGATTCAGCTCTACCAACACGTATACATGAAAAATGTATTTTTACATGCAATCTCTAATTTACTGGTTTAATTATATAATTCCAGGTCAAATCATACTTAAGCGAAATGGCGAGTTCAGGGAGAGGGAGAAGTATTGATATTCAGCGTCTCTGTCTTCTCGTGAACCGAGTCTACCAAGATGAGGCTGCTAAGCTCAATGGCTACCAAGTGACGAGAATCGAGGACCTTCCTTGTCCTCCGTCTGAACTTGAGCTCGCTGACTCCCTCCAGCTCCCCACCCGACAGTACACACTTGAAAATGTTAATTCTGGAGCTGGAGATTCGTTTCCGGACAGTTTCTTCGCTCCTGACTTCCAACTGGACCCGAAACTCAAGGAAAGTAAGGAAGCTATTATGTGGAGACTCAATCTTGGAAATTCTGGAAATATTCTTCCAATCTGCTTCATGAAATTGACCCAAGAACTCCCATCGCTGGGCTACAAATCTCTGACACGGATTTTGCTAAATGTCGTCCCAGAAGTAATGCTTTCATGTAGTATGATCCTGCCATTCGAGGAAGTGGATCTTCGAAGACTCCAATTCGTTCCGAATAGACTTCACGTGGTTAAGACAGTGGACGAGAGTGGATCAGAAACGTATAAATTAATCGAGGATTTTGAAACTGGGAAGGGAATCGTGAGTCGTTTAATTCTTGGGTTCACGGACCATAAGGCGATGGAATACAAACGAGGAATGGAAGTGTTCACGCGCGAAAGTGTCCTGGATATTTCAGGTGGGAAAATCATATGTTTTTTTCTGTATTTTTTTCAGGATTTCGGGCTATATAATGCGGGAATGCGAAAAAGTTTACTCATAACGAAATGCAAGATTTTGAGAATAAAAATACGTCAATGTATTAAATTTGTCTCTGTCTGCCTCCAGGAATGCAGTACGGACTGAAAGGACCCAAGAAAGAGCTTGTCGAATCATTGGAAGATAAGGTTGACTATATTGCAAGGTACAGTTTCATTGGAAATATCAAGAGAATCACGGAGATGCCGGAGAAACTCTCTGCTGAGGAACAAGAGGCTATCATTGACCAGGTCAGCAGTGGAAATCCCATCGTGGTCCAAACGGTAAAGCGAGTTCTAGAAATATTACGAACTGGACAGCGTTGGTGTCACTACTGCGGTACATTAATGGATGTCCCGAAGACATGCAGCGCTTGTAAAGAGGTATTTTACTGTGGACCGAGTTGTCAGAAGTCTCATTGGCCAAGTCACAAAGCAGAATGTTCCGGTTCCGAAAAAACAGTCAAATATGTGAAAAAGGCTGTATAACAAGTTGGTACTAACATGCTACGTAACAAAATCGTTGAAAACAAGGGAACAAATCATTCAATGTTTCGGACTCATTGAATCGACCAGCGTGCAATTAATTCAGAACATAAACCTAACCATGTAATTATAATACATACATCCAAATGAGCTCTTTTTGAATGCATTGTGGATGCTGTAAACATCTAGACTATTGCACACTGGAACGTAATTCCCAAAGTTAATTCTGAACTTGACTGATTTTTTTCAATGAAGTGTATATAATTGAGTAACCGGGTTACAGAAAATTTAGTGGAATATTTCTTCAAATACAAATGACTCCAAATAATTATTTCGATATGAAAGTAGGTACTGATTAAGGTTGCAGCATAAATTAGGTTCTAATGCATAATATAGTTATAATGTATAGTTATAATACATAATCTTACGAATCTATTAACTTTGGCGATCCCTGTTCCTATCTGTTAAGAATTTATTCTTAATGAAGTGTAAATAATGTGATCATAAATTTGGATTTTTTTAATGAAAAAGAATATTGTAGAAGCAATTCATAAGAAAACAGTACCTAGTTTATTTTATAATTGATTCAAATGTTAAATACGGGATGTCAATCTTGATATTGAAATTTACTAACTAGGTTTTATGTTCAATATTTGAATCAATGGGCATGGAATAAATATTTTTGCACGGTGACCTAGGTGCTTGCCAGTGAAATCTAACCTAACCTAATTAAAAATCAAGCACACTCTGGAAGCTTTCACAAATACAAATGGTTAACCTCAATTCACATTCCCATTAGCGGAATGTCGCTGCTGCACTGAATACATTTTCGAATCAATAAAACATTCACATTAGCGGAATGACGCTGCTGCACTGAATACATTTTCGAATCAATACAACATTCACATTAAAGGAATGACGCTGCTGCACTGAATACATTTTAGAGTCAATACAGCATTCACATTGGCGGAATGGCGCTGCTGCACTGAATACATTTTCGAATCAATACAACATTCACATTAGCGGAATGACGCTGCTGCACTGAATACATTTTCGAGTCAATACAGCATTCACATTAGCGGAATGACGCTGCTGCACTGAATACATTTTCGAGTCAATACAGCATTCACATTAGCGGAGTGGCGCTGATGCACTGAATAAATTTTCGAATCAATACAGCATATAAAGGGCAGCGTAATTGAAAAGTAAAAATCTAAATAATTGATAAATATGGGCGGTTGTTTCAGAAATACAAGGAATAATCTCTAAATCTTATCTTTAATTGTTTGTTTAACTGGAGGTATCGGTGTATCAGTTCCAGTCTCCTTGAATAGTAAATCCGCCTGGTCAACGATTCGCCTGGCTAGGATGTACATCTTGTAATATTTGCTATGTGGCAAGTATTTCCAGATTATCCTATAGAAACTCCTCAATTTGAGCAGTGAGTCTTCCTACAAGAAAAGAACAACAAACATAATTATTCGTTCGTCCCTAATGACTCAGCGAATACTTCCGACAAAAGTCAATAAACCTCTTACTCTAATCGTGTGCATGACGCGAAGCAAAGAATCCAAGAGGTGAACGTAGATGAAGATTGCATCAATTAATCTAATAGAATCAAATGTTCCGTCCCTCGGAAGCCTCTCTGCAGTGCATAGGCGGAACAAGCTCGATTTGATCAGCGAAAGTAATTTCTTCAAGAATTTCTGCTGGAAGTCGTCAGTAGGAAGCTCTCCGACTACTTTTGACACGAATTCCAATTTATAAGGTCCGTTTGCAGACTGTAATGCGAATCCAGAATTTAAAAACGGTGCGGAATTTTGAATACTGTATATTTCACTCATAAATAGTTTGTGCATCAACGCTTACATCTGAACAAGCTGTACCAAGATAGTCCGCAATCAAGTTGACAAATCGATCTATTTCTCCGTTAGTGTTTGGGTCAAACTCCAGATCTTGTTCGTAGCAGTTGCGTAGAGTTGATACCATGCATCCACATGAATTTAGAATTACGTTTCGGTATTCATTTGGAATTTCCTGGAAGTTGTCTCCAAGTTCTTCGGTATTCTGAGTTTTAGACGGCCTATCGTAAAAATCATGACATAGTAACATTATTTTATAATCATCGTCACTGGGTAGAAAGCAATTAGATAATACAAATAATTCTGTACAAATAGTACCCCAAAACTAGTTCCAAGAGCTCAATCGTTCCGGAAATTAATGTTTTATAAAAGTAGAGCGGTTCTTCATTGAGTGGAAATTTAGTTTTCTCACCTTCCTAGAAATAGCAAGTTTATACTGACAATACGCAATATAATATATCATCAAATTAGAATCATGTAGTATCGAGTCGATATTGCTGTTAATAGTCTTACGGTCAATGACTTCACCGTAAACTCGAGTTTCTTGAACACTAGGTTGTCAGTGTAGGGTTCAGGTCGTCCGTTTGAGTCCATTCCGGCACCGTTGTTGGAGTCAACACGCTAACCAATCATTTTTAAATTTAATCATAAATAGCTCTAAGAATGCTGCGACCAATATATGTATATAGGCTAGCAAAAACAATTGATGCGTACCGGAGAAGCCTATAAATTACAATTGAAAGATTCAACTGTGACTGGTGATATGTTCACTCAATTATGGTATCTGCTGGAAAAATTCAACCACTCTCAGGATCAGTTGAGAGCTTGCTGGTTTTCCCAAACAACTAAAACAGAGACATCCCAACAATTCAACCGATACGAAATAAAGATTACAAACTTGGTCGATTGAATACACACGATAAATAGCTTGGAAATTCGAAAAACTGGCACGTGTATACCTCCTGTTTCTTCAGTGTTGACTGGCCTAATATGGATGCAAACCACACCGCCTTTGAGTGTACAGGACACCTTATCACTGCAGATAAGCCAGTTCCAGAGTAGTCAGTTCCGGTTTCTCCTGCGAACTTAATTGAGCTGCTTCTTTGTAATCAACACGGCACGGGTTCAGAGAAAATATTTGGTTAGGTATGTCGAATAGCCTTGAAAATGTTCACTCAGGGTACGGGCTTGCGTGCCAAACGGAATGGTAAAATTGATGCAGTTTTTTGTTGACTTAATGAATGTATTTACCCCGGTGATCATTCAATTTTGCTTTAAAGGTTCATAGAATATAATTTTAGCTTTAATAGATCGATAATACAGGGATTATAGTACGATTTGATAACTATAGCAGGTACACGTCTTCGGCGAATAGAAAAACATTGGATTGCTAGTTTAAATATAATTAAATTAGTTATAATTAGCAGTTCATTATTTATATTTACATAAATTATTTATATATATACAAGTAAAATTTATGTAAATTGAACAGTTCGCAGAGCCAAATGTTGAATTTCAATTTATACTGCACACTGCAACCAATCATTTATTAACGATGAATTTTTATAAACTCCGTATTCTGGTAGTACACAAACGTTGTGGAATCATTGGCCATTAATAACAGGATATGGTTACGTCAGTTAATTCAGAATAGGTCTAATACCATACAGCAAAAGTCAAAATTAAATGCATTTAGGCATATGTGGGTAAGGGGACTCAATTCTGGTGTCTTCTTTTTAACTGTATATTTTTCTGTAGTTTGAAAGCTGATCCTCAATTATGGAATCTATTTGATCTGGTACAAATTGAAGTTTACGCTCTTGACTGAAGCTTTAAAAAAACGCCGCCTTTTGGTTGTAAATTCACACTTCCGGTAAACTTCATTGGAATGTTTGTCTTCTCGCAAGGCTCTAATGTAAAATTCAAGACAAGATGGGCGACTGTTGATTTGAGCTCCACGAGTGCAAGTCTCATTGCTGAAAAATGAAAAACAAAAATACCTGCTGTTATTGTCGTAAATTATTTTTTAGTCAAAAACATAGACAGAATGGACATATTTTGGGAAAATTACCAATACAGCTTCTCGGTCCTTGACCAAAAGGCATGTATGAGTTGGGTTGTAGCTTAGATTTATTTTCCGGTGAGAAACGGCCTGGATCAAATCTTTCAGGATTTGGAAAATAGACAGGATCATGATGTATAGCATATATTGGAATTACAATATTGGAACCCTTTGAAATCACGACGGAAGACTCCGGAACATGGAAGTCTTTCGTACAAGTTCGCATAGCTAACACGGCAATAGGGAAAAGTCGTAATGATTCTAGAATTGTTACAAATAAATCCGGTTAAAACCTATTGACGAAATAATTTAATGAAATTTTTTCATAAATAGAAACACATTTACCGCTGACGACTTGGTCCAGATATTTTAATTCATTGACCATTTCATAGCTCAATTCTCCATTATTTTCTGCCACAGCCTGTTGTAATTCTTGATACAATTTTTCCTGTATTTCTGAATGAAGGGCCAAGTTATAGGCTGTAAACTGTAAAGCGTTTCTGACTGTATCGAAACCACCTGCAATGAAAATCACGCTCTGTGCTGCTATGTCAGCATCCTCAAGAGATAATTTCACGGTGCTACCATCTTGCTCTTGCAAACTGTCCCGTGCTTCTAACATTAATTGAAGAAAGTCATTTCGACTCTCATCTGGGTTTTCCTTTCTGGCCTTGATAGTATTTACAATCATCTGGTGAAAAAATTCCTGAGCTTTCTTGTCAAAAATTGAAAGGCCCATCAAATCCACCATTTTGGGGAATATTTGAAGCATTGAAGATTTTATAATCACCGAGAGGCTAACTTTAAACATTATTTCTGTTGCCATTTGTTCGAAGAAAGATGGTGTTGTGCTTTCAAATGCCTTGGTATCCAATCCAAATGCTGCGGATGAAATGAAGTCCATAGTGAATTTAGAAAAACCCTCTTCAATATTAATAACACCTCCTTCTCTGTCAGTCTGATTTTTCAAATATTTGACCAACTTCTTCCCACTGGAATTCATAATGTGGAACATTCGCTTGATTTTTCCACTTGAAAAAGTTGGACTCATTTTTGATCGAAGTGCCCTCCATTCCGGTCCTTCAAGTGAAATAAGCATGCGTCCAGCAAGATCATCATTCCTCTTGGATGTCGCAAGTTTTCTCGCATTGATAAAATGGTCAAAATCCTTGATTGTAATTTGTTTGATCAAATCCAGATCCGTGATAAAATAGGAAGGATTTCCAAATTCCAGCTCTACACCGAATTTTTGTTTAACCGTCGTCACTAAGTTGTAGCGATATATTACATTGTCCGATACTGACTCTCCCTTCAGGAGTATTCTTAAGACGTTACCAATGAAACTACCCATGTACACCACTCCTTGGTCAGTAAATCGCTTGACATTTTGATGACTGGAGTACAATGTATACAGTACACTTAGCACAAATATGAACAGCAAAATGTAGAATACCATTTTATTGTAGAGCAGAGGACCGAAAGAAATTTAAAAAATTGGGATAGAACACTAAAAAAGCATCCGGGTGTGTTATTGGATCAATGGGAACGACAGAGCCAAATCCTGACTTTTTTGCTTTGAGTATACTGAAATATGTATAAATAAGTGGACTCGTGATTCGGTTTTGTTATTAATTTAACCTTGTCCTGCTCTTCATACTCAAACGCTTATGTAACATCATCATCATAATGATAAGGACAAGCGTCGTGAAACTGCTGGAATTTTTTTTCAAACTATCAATGTATTAGGCTGCTGAATTTTGTTGTGAGTTGTGGCTATTAATTATCTTGTTGTAAAATGGGTAGGTAATTCATGCTAATCTGGTATTAGACGCCATGCCCAGCGGTTCACAGCTGGGTGTGGATTTTCATAGGTCTTTTTGTAAGCTTAATATATATCAAATAGAAAGCATCTGAGAAGTTAAGTACGATCTATTGAATATCGCAAATTTATGCATACCTAATTATAAAATATGTATAAATAAAATATTTTGTCTTTTTGCCATGAAGAGCCTGAATTTTGTTGTAAAACTAATCCTTGAACCTTGACCTTTACCCTTTTCGGAATTCATATAGTGTAGATGCCAGATCCGACCTTTTCCTCATCCAAAGAACCAATATTGAAATGATAGGAAATTCGGTTAGGTAGTTTAGCTTCGTTACCGCCTAACTCATATAAATTACGCAAGAAAACTTACTAATGAACCAGCCCTGGGTATAACAATAGGGTATATTATGTATGAGTTTGAAGGTGAATGACTTTTGGGTTAATATTTCTGATATATAAATAAGGTGATATTTATTAATACATTCAATTGATTGATATTGATATTTTTAAGATTGATTAGATAATGATCGGTAATTTTATACAGCTAAATTCCTGGACAACAGACAATGACATTTTTTGAGCACGAGTTTTGTGGTTAAGAAAAAACGAGGTAAATATGAACAATGACTTAAGCCTATTGATTTTAACTGGATTTAGATTATAAATAATTATAGTCATTTTTCCAATATGTAGGATAGGATTCGGAAGGCGTTTAGCGTTTAAAGAATTATAGTTTGGATTATTTTTCGTCAAGTTTAGGTTTAGGTTCTAGAATTCCTGCACTGGATTCTCGGAAGCTTCCGATGGTCCAAAAATACAATCCAGGAGGCATATGTTTCCTTATTAAGGAATTCCATAAAAACTACTTCGTATTAAAAACTTTAATTTTCCAACACAATAATAATTCCTAACTAGCACTTGTAGTTTCTAGATAAACTAACAAATATATATTACAAGGTATGAGCTCAGAAACAAATGATTGACTACTGACGTATTTTTTATTCAACGTGAGAATTATAAATCATTCATTACACTGTGACAAGTATTTACCTTTGGTAATATTCAATTTGTATTTTCGGATAAGTATTTATTTCGGCGTGTGGCTAACCACTTCGGGGCGGGAAATAATAATAATTATTGGGTTATAAAAAATACACCAGACAATTAAAGATAAGGTATGCTTTTCAAATTGCCGAAATCCCTGATAATGCATCGCGTGAGTATAATTGGTTCCGTTCTTTGGTTTATTTGAATTGCTTCAATTAATTATCACACACGAAGAAACAAAGGATTCATACATAGTAATTTCAAGACGTAGCGTGTAGAATAGAGCATGAAATGATGTTTGAGGACTAACAAATTGAAATTATATTTGTTGTGTACCTTCTCCCAACCCTGCAAGCCACTCCAGTCATGGGTCAGTCAATACAAGAAATCGAATACCGAATACAAAATGCAATACCGCACTGTATTCCACTAACCTAGCCTGTTAATAGACATTCCACTTCATATAGATTAGACATATCGACTTTTGACCAATGCCGTGACCAGACCTCAGGGAAATCGCAGGATCAAATGTCAAAATTGAGTACAACAGTGTTAACTACTCAGCAAGACCTACAATAGACATGCAGGGTTAAAATCATTCCATACACCCTTGGTAACTCTTGCCGTGGCATGACCTTAGGGGTCACATATGGGTCATGCATTACAACACTGGCGCAAGGTATTCTTAATAGAAAACTGCTCAGCGTGATTTACCGCTTGTCCTGTTGCATCGTATTTCCTGCTCCAACTCCCCGACAGTATAGGTGCGAAAACTTGGTGTGAACCACGCTTAAGGTTGTTGACGTATAAGTTAATTAGAAAGTAATTAATTACATACTGTTCCGGTCCCGGGCCGATATTGAGATTTTTTACACATGTTCCTAATGCCTAATGGAGTGCTCATGCAAATTTTTATCGAAAAAAAGTGGGGGGACCGGAAGTTGTTAAAAAATCATAAAAATCAATAAAATCGAAAAATTAAAAAAAAATTACAATCTTTTTTGCTGAACGATTATAACATATCTGTTGGTCATAATGAGCCTATAAATACCATATAAGAAAATGCATTCTCATATTTTAAAAAAACATTTTCGAAATTTGATAGTCAATTTTCAAAAAATCATATCTCAAGTTCAAACCAAAATTTCGAAAAAGTAAAAATTCTACATTGCTTCTGATGTTATTTCCAATTACGTAAAAAATCACGACGTTTGTACAACACACTTTGCATTTCACGTCTGAATTGAGAAATTTCCTCCCACCTGATTATTCAATAAGTAGAAAATAGTTTCAGTATTCCAAGTTTCCAGTTGATGCTATACCCGGCTCATGATCCTATGATAAGTACCTACTCCACGCGAAGATTCTCATAAAAAATTGAACTATGTAGAAGCAAAAAACAAGGCTTTATATTACACAAAACGTTGTTCCAGGATCATCTTTATAGATCTTGGAACTTGTTTTTATACCTGAAGCTACTCAGGAACCAGGTTTGACAGCCAGTATTCCCCTTGGAACATACAACACTATGAAAATACAATAATTAACTATCATACAAGGGTTGAATAAATATTTTGTTTTCCTTCTTATTCAGCAGCTGTCAAATTGCGAACGTTCAGTATTCAAAAGCAAGTACTTCGAGAAAGTTCTGTGATAAGGGATAAAATGCAGTTATTTCATTTGGTACTGATCGTTGCATTCTGCTGTACATGTGCAACGCATTTAGTTAAAAGTGAGAGAATTTTGGTTGTAATGATGATTGGAAGTAAGAGTCATCGTTTGGCATTCGAACCATTGTTCCAAGAATTAGGCCAACGTGGACATCAACTAACAATCCTCTCTTACAATCCTGGAAAGCCTACTGAAAATATCACCGAAATCGGTGGACCTACAATACACGAAATCCTAGGCGTTTTACCAGACGCTTACCAGGATCGTATCAATAATGTACCATTCGGCTTGTTTTCATTTGGAAAAATTCTTGGAAAAGTGTGTGAAAATTATTTTCAAAAACCAGAAGTGTCTCACCTCCTGACTCAGAAATTTGATTTGGTAATGGTGGATGCTTACGCTAACGAATGCTCATTTGGATTTATAAATCAATTCAAGCCAGCACCCGTGATTTTGTTAAGCCCAATGCCTCCTCCCACTTGGGTCACGCCGTATTTAGGAATTCCTTCGAACCCGTCCCTCACTCCAATGACATTTTCACAAGACTGTCACACGAGTCAAATGACATTTGTGAATAGGGTACAAAGTTTCTTGGAGTACTTAAGATTTCATTTGACAATGAAGGAACCATATTTTCGGGACATGGAGATCACTACGAAGGAATATTTTCCGGATACTCCTTCGGCTGAAGAATTTTACAGCAGGGCCAGTCTGCTGCTCTCAAATTCACATGCCAGTTTTCAGTATCCCATTTTACACCATTTGGATATCGTTGAAGTTGGTGGCATGAATTGTCGTCCAGCTCAGGAATTGCCAAAAGTGAGTGGTTGTACTTTTAATTGAATGATTATGTACCACTAACCTGCCCTTGCATCAAGACTGATGTATTCACCTTGAATGCAGGGCGCACTGTATATTTGACCAGCTTTATGGACAGTATTTGCAACCTTAACGCCCTTGAGCATGAAATTTTTTTTTACCTGAGTTTCGTCGTTTCCAATTCGTTATCGGGTGCAGAACTGTATAAACTGCTTTTAGTTTAGCCTACATATCTCTAGGTAAAGAGGTTTCCCAGGGTAATTCCACTGTTTGTTTGTCCTCCTCAGGCAACAAACAAACAGTGGAATTACCCTGATGTTTCATTTTACCGGCTATCGTTGAACTAAGGTGATGCTGGCTTTTACTACTCTACAAATTACTATTTGTTAGAATTGTATTGACTTATTGATGAAGCAGTTACTTTATTGATCTTATTTAATTTATTTCTAGGATTTGCAGGAGTTTCTGGATGGATCTGGAGACGACGGGTTTATATATTTCAGTATGGGCTCCTACTTACCTGGAGTTGGAATTCCAGTGGAGTATCGAAATGCTCTGCTCGCTTCGTTTGCAAAATTGAAACAAAGAGTTCTTTGGAAATATGAGGCTGAAACGCTCCCAAATCTTCCAGCCAACGTAAAGCTGGTGAAATGGGCTCCACAGCAAGATGTTCTTGGTCATAAAAATATTCGCATTTTTATTACGCAAGCAGGATTGCTGAGCATTTATGAGACAATATATCACGAAGTTCCTGTGATTGCAATTCCAATCCTTGTCGATCAAGATGCCAATATTCAAAGAGCAATTGAGCTTGGATTTGCTCTGAAACTGGATCTGGTGGATGTTACGGAACAGAGAATGAGCGGCCTAATTCAGAAGATGCTGACTGATTCAAGGTTTGTTTTGTGACGAACTTTATGAAAGTAAAAGCCTAAAACTTTTATGGAATTACAAGATAATATTTCTGATCTTTTGCATGTAGCTTCCGTAAGCAGGCAAAGCTTGTGTCTGAACGATTTCGAATAAGACCCGACGATCCCTTGAGGCTTGCTGTTTTCTGGACGGAGTATATTCTGAAGTTTAAAGGCGCACCATTCCTTCGTTCCGTTTCTCGTGAACTTAATTTTGTTCAATATTATTCTCTTGATGTGATATTCCTGCTTGCATGTATTCCTGTTTCTGGAATTACCCTTATTTTTGTTCTTTTTAAATTCTTAATTAACAGACTGGCAAATTCAAGTGAGCATGTCAAAAAGGAGTAGACAAAAATTATATGGGATGATATTTACTCAACACAACTAATGTTTATTCGCAATATTCCTAAGAAAAATGTAGCAAGTCTTATCATTTGTGAGAAATCGAAAAAAAGGTATTTGTGGAAACCAATGGAAATTTAAATGTGCCGTAAATAGCGGGCGATGTAGGTATTAACAAAAGTGTTCATTTCATATTGACGAAACATCTGTATGTGGAAAAAAGTGCTTGGTGGGTGCCCAGAATCTGCACAGATGCTGGCAAAGCCAGAATCAGTTTTTAAGAAGGGTTGTACAGAATCGGTTAGATCAAAATGGTAAACGTGTGTTAAACTTTTGAAGAACTATGTATATTGCAAAATAGTGTGCAAATAAACCAAGCATGATTTCCGATCTCTCTATTACAGCTACGAATCTCAGGGTGACATTAGTTTTGTGGCAACCCTCGAACTCTGAGCTGCTTCATTTAAATTCGGCAGAATCTAAACCAACTCTAAAGTTCGACAAAAGTGAATTTTTTTCAATTACAAATTATTGAAAAAACCCTTCGTAAGACATTCATTACATAGTAATGTTAAAGTCATGGATCAGAGTATATGTAGGATTTTGCAAACACGTGCAACTTTATCCCTGCACACGCTATGAATTTAATTTATTTCGATAGTGGATTTTAAAAGCCTCATTAATATTGATTTAAGCAATCATTCCAATGACAATGTCAGACTTACTCGGTCTTTCTTACATTTAAATAGACGAATCTTAAATGAAATATAAAGCCCTCTGATAAGATATTTTCGTCTGACTAAATTTAGTTTAGTTCGACCAGTACTTTGAAAAGTCAAAGCTTGGTTTAATTCTTGTCGTTTTGTGTGTCAAATATGTACGCCAAGATTCTCGTTATGAATTCAGTGGTATATTTCACTATTGCGTCAAGAATTTACTTCAAGACCACTGGCTACGAGCATTGTATCTTTAATTTAGCCCAGTATGACCCACGATCTGACCTATATGCAACGGATTTAACTGAGGGAATCGTTACCAAAGCTCAGACAGTCCGCTGGACACTTTTTCAACTTGATCAGTCTCACGTTCAGGCAGTCATAAACCGTCAAGCGCCATTGGACAATCCTTATTATTTCAAGGAAAGTTGTTCAGTAAACATTGTTATCGCTGTTGGTAAATGCTACGAGGAAAATATTGTATACATATTTGGGTCTCGAGTACTCAGTGCAATCAATACCTGCATCATGTTACTGGGAGACAATATACATTGTACGGAAACTCAAAGGATTGGGTATATTCATGTGCTACCACATGTGGTTGATGTCATCAGCATTTACTCCTTTAAGAACAACTAGACGGCATTTGCACTTTCTTTCTGTCATCGTTGTCCTGCGAAAAAAAATTTTTCTATTCTTCCACCAAAACATAATTTAATAAAAATAAGTATTCATGAAATCCGAAGGTTCACAATTGAAAACAGACAAAAATTTCTTCTTCCACAATCACCCTGACTGCAAGAGGAGGTGATGATCAACATGGAGCAAAATCGATCAATCGTTGTACTGTATCGGATGCTTCCAAACTCCCAGCATGCCCGAATTGGCTGCAATGACTATAATATCATATTCGAAAACTTGGCGTCATATATGAACTCCACAGTTGAATACTTTTCACTAAAAGTTTCTTTCTTTGGTTGCACGACATCTCGTAGCGGGACAACTCGTAGCGCGACAACTCGTAGCGCCCAACTCATAGCAGCGACAACTCGTAGCAAGCCCAACTCGTAGCGGCGACAAGTCGTAGCGAGTCTAACTCGTAGCGGCGACAACTCGTAGCCGGCGACAATTCGTAGCGGGACAACTCGTAGCATGAAATTATTATGTCCATTGCTAAATAGAAATGAAGCACAAGCAACAATAAATTTGTAAAAATATAAATTAAGAGAATGAATACATCAACACAGTCATACAGTCGAACTTCAGGTAATTTCAAAAACTCAAACCATAGATTGATTGTGATAATATGAGATGTAATGTCAAAAATCAGGTGTACAGGCTTGGTGTAAATTTATATGCTCCTAATGAAATACAAGTAAAATAAACAGTATATGACACTTGTACCTACAAAAATTCAAACTGTTAAAAAGATAACTCTAAAATTAAATATTCCAGAACAGAATAGTCTGCCTCAGCTAATGGCTAGAATTCAGGCTACGGCTTTGAAATAAAATTTTTAATTAATCGTAATGCAATAGTTTGAGTGTAATCTTTGTTCAGTTTTGTGTGGCTTCCTCGTTTCCATACTCGGGTTGTTTCGCTATGGTATACCTGCCATGGTGAATCCCAAGTATCAGGTTTTTCCTAATTCGGGTTAGGTCAGGTCAAATTTGTTCTGGTGACCTTCGGGTAATTGAAGAAACTGGACTTAACCTAACTCGAAAATCTTCTGAGCACGTTTTTAGAAAAAATAGCCTAACAGTAATGAATTCAATATTGACTACGCTATAAATTTTTAGAGAAACACAATGTAAGTGGAATCACACTTCCGAATCAACACAGCCTCACTCTTACATAAAATCAACGGCTTACTGCCTACATTTTCACAAAGTCTTTTAGGTACCTATGAAATATTTGATACAGCTAAGGTATTTATAACAAATGTGTTACGGCGTTCAGAAGATCTTTACAAACACGAGCTAACAGGTTGGACTGTATGTTGGGTTATTCAATATTTTAATAGGAATTGTCACGAAGTCCTTGTTATGTTGCTTGTGCTTCATTTCTACTTAGCAATTGACAAAAAATATATGCTACGAGTTGTCCCGCTACGAAGTGTCGCCGGCTACGAGTTGTCGTTGCTACGAGTTAGGCTCGCTACGACTTGTCGCCGCTACGAGTTGGGCTTGCTACGAGTTGTCGCTGCAACGAGTTGGGTGCTACGAGTTGTCGCGCTACGAGTTGTGCCGCTACGAGGTGTCGTAGATTCCAGGCCGAAAGAGACAACATACACTACAACCTGTTAGCTGGAAACACGTGCGATTTTTGTTAACAGAAAACAGATATTTGGTCTGTCCAGAAATTCTGGGCCAAGAATAGAGATTGGATTTAGTGCGGGATTTGCGAAGAAAGCGGCTCAAGTCAATTTCTGCCCTGGTTCCATCGTGAGAAGGGAGAAAGTAAAAGGCTTGTTTTCCCCTAAGGCTTTATGGGAGCATAATGGTTCGGACTCGAAGAAACTGGCGGATCTTAAATATTTTATCATGTAGGAACTCTGAGGCAAGTGAAGTGCGGTGTTCTGAAGAAAAATAGCACACAAAACATAGCTGCGCAACCACACATTGCACAACGCAGCTACAAAGCGAAAGAGCGCATTAAGCATAGCTGCGCGAAACAAAATAGCACACAGAATATAGCTGCCCAACCACACTTTGCACAACGCAGCTACAAAGCGAAAGAGCGCATTAAGCATAGCTGCGCGAAACGAAATACGCACAAAACATATTTAGCTGAGAATGGACAGACGCGTACAGCATGTCTGCGAATAAACTCCCCGCCCAAAACATGGTGCGCATAAATATAGCGCTCAAAATGTGCCTAACTTATTAAAAGACAAAAGAGAGTATTCAGAGAGGTATCAAACATTTTTATTAAGTTTAGTTTCCGTTTTTCGTTCCGTAAGGTCAAACGAATCTTGCCAAAGCAAACCACAGACAACATGTTTTCATATCACGCAAACTTTTAGCCTCCGATATCGTTCTACAGATTAATTAAATTCAACTCCGGGCTTGGACGACTCCGATGTCGAATTGATGTAGAATCATAGAATCTTCGGTTGTACACAATACCGTGGCCTGTCAAGTCATCCAATAGACCTTAATGCACTTCCAAGAACCACGTTCCGGTTCCTATTATTGACTACGTGGACACACTTAAGCCGCTTGTCTTTATAGAAACTCTTTAGGCTTATCGGTATTTCTACTCGCGTCCCGTGTCCTTTATAAGGACACACACTTACATAAAATAGATTTGTACTCTAGAGAGCACGAATAAGATTAAGATATGTAGTACACGAGCCGGAATCAGGCGGTCAGATCAGACCGGCAAAATCTTCCAAAATATTGTTTTTGCTGTAATGCAGAAATTATACCTGTAGCTAATTACATTTGTGGCATGTCCAAGGCATCGCCAGTAACTTAATACACAATGTAACCGTAACCTGACACCAGGTATATTCTACCTTAGGTACATTCCATAACAGAGACAAAGTAATAAAATTGTTGTTAGAATTTGGGGATCCCTGGAATTGCTCGTAAAGGTGACTATGTAACCGGAATAGAAAAAAGTTTTTTTTGAAGAATCGATTTCAATCATTATTTCTTTCCCTTTCAACATCTCTACAGGAGGGTTCACAGTTTACATGCGTTTCCCCGTGGAGGAACGTGTGAATTTCCTATGTAGTTTACATGCATGAGCAGGTCTCTCCTATGTATAAATACGGGGCTTGGAGAAAATTACGAGGCTCTGGGGAAAGCTTCACACGCTCCTGATCGGTTGAGATGTCAAAGTGAAACCTAGTGTGCTCTACTGGTAAAATAAACTTTTTAATCATGCTCACAGTTCATAGTCTAGTGCGGATTCTGGGGATGTCTCAGGGTGGCAATAAAATATTTATTTTGTCATAAGTCTTGGCATTTGGCATCCATTCGGAATTTTGGGGATTTATGCCATGTCAAGAAATAGCGACGGCGACGAAATTACTGTTTCAGGCGTATTTGGATTGGAAAGATGAAGTTTTCGTGTGTTCGATTGATATAAGGATTATACATTTGCAGTATAACTAATTATCCTAACCGAACATAACTTAATTCCGCCAAGCGTAACGAAAAGTGTCAGATTTTGAACTTTTACTTTCACTATACTTTTACCAGGGTATTTTCACCGTTTGTTTGGTTTTTTGCTTGTCTGCCCTTGATTTGATGCTCAATGTGTGAAAATACCCTGACTTTTACTTACCTACCTATATAGTTATCAATAATTTTTAATTACTCTCGCAATTTAGCGTTATCTAATCGACAAAACATTCCTAAAAGAAAAGGCGGGGCAATACAACATTATCGAATAATCGAATTGGTATGTCATTTGAAAGCTAACAATCTCGTTAATTGATAACCATACAACGTAAAATTTGTCAATTGTAATTCAAAATATGAGAATACAGTATAGCCTTAAATAAACCATATACAATAATGTATTCTGCATGTAGTAATTAATATGCAAAACCAGGCAAGACACGTGCGTGCACTAGGACATGCAACAGCCCTGTGTCACCATACCAGTCAGGTCAGGTCCTATCTTTAGACATGCCAAGATGAATAACAGAGAGTACACAGCAGGTGATAAATCAATTTGAAATTCCCTATGAGCCTGCAAAGTCTACAAAGAAGAGCTATGGTGCTCTGTGTTGTAAAACTGTTACTGTACCAGTTAGGAGCTATGATACATGCACTCCCACTCCATAGAATCCAGAATCTGACTAAAAAATCACATAAATCACAGATTAGCGAGAGGCTGCCTAGAGGAATAAATGCTCGGGCACCCGGGCCTGCCCACCGTATAAAATATAACTTTGTGGACTTTCTCCTTCTTTCAGTTCATCGGAACCTCAACCGCATCACTTGAATGGGATTCTTGCCTTTTGGAACTTGGTTATTTGGTCTTGGTCATGTGTATTTACACTAATTAGACCAGAATGGCTATATGGGATAATCCGAACTGTCTATTTGGCCGTAAATTAACGTAATATCGTGGAATGAATATATTATGATTCGCCACGCATTCTGTTTTTTCAAAATCGGTCAACGCTGCTGTTCTCAAGCTGCTGTCAAACAGGATTTTTATAATTAATTTGACCTTTTTTTTTTACATAGTCTTGAACTACTGGAATAAAACTAGAACGTGATAAATATATAAACGTTATATAAATATATAAATATATATACGGTGTATATACGCAGACTAACAAAAAACAAATACGTTAACCTAAATACAATAACTTAAGCCGTTCCTACGTTAAAGACGGTGTTTGCGAAATGCCCGAGACGTAATTCACCAGAGACGAGAGTTCCAAAAAGGTCCAAGTTCTAAGGTTAGCATATAATTCAAGAAAACTCGGACTATTCTTGGCCGGAGCCAATAGCTCGAGCCTATTAATCTCCACCCGGGATCTTAACTCAATTCACACCGTGAAGGGACGTATCTAAGGCTATTACTAATGATATATTAACCGGAGAAAGTCAACAAGAGCACTGGGGCTGGCTCAGGTCTTCTTCCTCAATACTTTAAAAAAAATTTTGGCACCGCCGAAGGATTATGGCATTTATTACCAAAACCTTTGAACTATACCTACCCCAATTTTTTTTTGCAGATTCCGGCACTGCAGAACTATTACCTGTACTTACAGGGGTCAACGAAGCTTAGAAAATTTAGTTCGGGATGCTTTATTTATATCTTAAGAAATTGTATGCCTGAGAGTTCATTTCTTCATTCTATGCTCATTCATGTAGGCGTAAAATGTATTGTTTATAGTTAAACGATAAATTACCATATTCAAACTGAAATCAGTAGCGCGACAATTGGGCGTACGACATAGAAAACAAAAAAAAAAATTAAAACTTGGATATCTAACTACACGCATATCTCTTACATCCACATTTCTTATGAGCTGTGTGCCTTTCTGAACTAGGTAATTAATTAAGTATGATATATGCTTCCTACATAGTACAACACAGGAAACCATTAAATGAGAAACGAAATCGATTAACGAATCAGGAAGCAATCATCAAAATCCTATTATGGAGATTATTTTATTATGTATAAAACGCGTAGGTATCTACATTTTACGCCACCTATTAATTTGTTTTGTTTCAATAACTTATTAGTTAATTGGATAAACGAGTGTGGTAGTTACATCTTAGCGTTGAGTCCATTTCTAACACGTTCTGAATAATTTATCTTATGCGAATATCTGGAAAACCACAAGCTTGTTTCAAGTCGACACTGCGCTGGGAGTTTAACATCAGGAATACGTAATACTACTATCCAGAATTATTCGATAATATAATCTTAAATGAGTAATAAAACGTTCAATTGCATCTTAAACAGTAGTAGGTAACTATGGCGCGAATGCCTACTCATACAGTCGAGTTTATTACAAAGATTCATACCGCGTTATGTGCGCTGACAGGTGTCAGGTGAAAAAGTGAAAGCATTGTATTTCATAACTTTGGCCTCATTTCAAACATTTTTCTCAGGATTGCATTGAGCATCAAGGTTATAAACAAGAAACCGAAAGAATTCATTGCATCTGTAATAACTTTCACCGTAGCTTTCACCTGTCAAATTTTGGTTAGCCAAAGCCGCCGTTGAATGGCAGAATAAACTGACCGATAGAGAATAGAGAATGCCTGTATGCTTTAACTGCAACTTTCACTGTAGAAAGTTTTTGAATTTCAGCTTCGAATTATCACAGGGAGTTTTGGAATTTTGTTTCTATTGGTATCGGGCAAAACACGTCCTTTTACGGCAAAGAAACGAGCCGATTGAAAATAAATTGAAGATGAATAGAGAAACCTTATTAAAGAAATGGGGCATGATGGCATTGTATGTCTGTTTTCACTAGAGCTTTCACCTGTCCTGGTTCGTGGTTCCACTTGAAGGGAAAGAGATAGAAAGAGACCCAGGATGGTTTCCTCTGCATGGCCCATAAGAAAGAAATCCCAATATTTGCACTTCTCTTGACGAGCCCTGAACAAACCTCGTTGGGTTCCGGAGATGATGCAAGTACTTTCTTCTGACGTCCCAAGAAAAGATCGGAAGAGCGT
>JAQFYT010000877.1:0-20171 GCA_034694925.1 Ceratophysella denticulata
ACAGGCTTGGTATTTAGTTCTGTAAATTTCATAGGGATTGTAATTGTACTACTTACTGGCATTAGTAATATGGTATTATGTCAATGTTTATGATAATTCCCTATCATTGGGTAGCTAGCATAATAAGTAACTACAATGTAATAAGACCAGTTTTTACTGAAATAAATAAATAAATAAAATAAAGTAATAGTATTAGTAATAGTAGGTATCTACTCGAGTTTCGCCTGTATTTCTGCATTTTGTATAGGTATACTAATCTTGGATGCGACGGCGAATCAAAGTCATGAACATGTAACAAAACAAGCTGTAAAGATGATCTCGTCTCGAGCCGGAGCTACTGCTACTTTGCTGCTGTTTAGCATTAGCTCAGCATAGCCTCTTGCATCTCTCACCTTACCTTTCTCCTTGCTGCACTTGTTCAATTGGATCTTCAACGTTAATCCGTGGTTCCATGTCAATTGGTGTTCGGTCGGTTTGGGTTTTGTGTTTATGGCCAGGGTCATATTTAACCGGTAATCGGCCAGTATAGGAAAACCTGTTTAGCAGCGGCTTGGGACCGGAGGCCTTAGTTGACAGCTTGATTCACTGCTTTAAATGAGCTATTCCTTGCCTAAGACCAAATCGCTGAGTACCTCATTGTGCTCCCGAAAATTCACCTGATTTTTTTTTGTGCAGACAGGTAAGTACAAAAAAAAGCAGAGAATTGAAGTTTGATCATGTCTATCCACCTCCTATCCAGCCCTTTTAATCCACTCATCCATCCATAGAATCAGCCAACTCCGGCTCCATTAAACCTTTCCACACTGTATCTCAGCTCAGACGGGACGACGGAAGAAGAGCATCCTCCGCCTCGTTCCACTCCACCTAACCAAAATCTTCTTAAGATTAGCTCAGTTCTTCTTCTTAGGAACGACTTAGGACAATAGGCGACAAAACGACAATACTACAAGACATAAGTGTCTCGGCTACAGTACGCCTACTTACTGCCTCACAGCTTTCTTTACGGCCACGCCACCGCCTTAGTTTTCGTCTACGCCTATTATTATCCCCATCTTCCTACAAATTCACGAATTTTCTGTTAAATTGGACTTTGTGTCGTACATACAATTACACCGGCTACTGGTTGATTGTTGTACACAACAATCAACAATGGCAATGGATTTTGGATGTTAATTTTCGTGAATGGAAACGGGAATGCTCAAGCCTCAGTATAAGTCTTGGAAGAAATTAAGGATTTATAGGTAAGATTTTCGCTGTTTAAAACGCTTGGGGGTGTTGAACATTTAATGAAAATCTAACCATGTGAATAATTTTATTATATTGAATTTTAGTTAACGGCAGTAGGTCTGGATTCTAAATTGTAAAAAAATGCATATTATTTAAATTCATATTTTGGGGTTATGGGTTACACTAAATTTGTATTTCAATGTCCTGACTTTTGTCGAACTATTGTTAAGTTAATTTAAATGCTGATTTATAGTTAAATTATAATTGCAAAATGAGTCGCTCTGAGTTGTCGTATAAATAGCTAAAGAGTGGACATTCTTTCCGTCAACATTTAGAAATTCTGGTTAAAACGTATCAGCCGTATCAGCAATCGGGATACATTTCTTCGTTTCGTGTAAATTTTACCGAACAAGCCAGAATCCCTGAAAATTGATCCCTGAAGGGTCAATTTGTATCTATGACCCCGACTGTCCGTATGTCGCCGATTTCTCTATTGAATGCTTTACAAAAGGCAACAAACTCGTTGTCGTTGCACGATGAAAACTTGCAAACCGAATAGTTTTTATAAATAGCTGCACAGTATGTATTGAGGATATATTTAAAGCAGTTTGCATCAAAGGTTCTTCAAAAATCTTAAAACGTGTCAAATTCTAAATTCAACCAATAGCTCTTGACCACGCTCATCATTGAATAGAATTGCAATTATTTTTGTCCATAAGCCAATTTTTATCAAGTATGTTTCATAGATGCAAGAGCAAGATTGCCTCGATTTTGTAATACTGTACCCATACCCACGATATCTCGCTTGGCAATATGAAATTATGCAAATGAGCCTATGGGGCACGGGGTATTTTCTTTGTAAGTGAATCCGGGTCATAACTCAATCAGGCATGTGTTGGCTCAACCTGATCGGGACTAATATTACTACTATTAAGATCTCGTATTATTGATTTGATTGGAAGTGCAATTTTTCTTCAGTGGTTTCATTTCCAAATATTCTACTATAATCAAATATTTCATCTCTCTACGATCCACGAATTCAAGGCGCTCGCCAGAACTGTGGTTACCCCGAGGATTTATGTTTAAGCTTATTTCAACGATAAAAGTTAGAGCCAGGTACCCTTTCAGCAGGATGTCTCAGGTTAACAAATTCTGGGTTCAAATTATTCATAATTTTAATTCCATGGACATGGACAGGGGCTAGAGAGACAGTACGAGACCACTAATACTGACACTTTTTTGTTTGAGCAGTCTGTTTTATTGTTCAATATATTTTCCTGAGTCTCGCCCGAACCCGAGCCACTTGATTACCCACTGTTTGTTTTGGCATCTATTTGTTTGTTGAAACAGGCTGAGGACGCTTACAGTTGAGGCAAATAAGCCCACCAGGAAAGTTTGTACGACTTCGCATCAGCTCCGTAACCTGTCTTGTGTCAGAAGCTTATTTCTTTGGATTATGTGACAATTTAACGGTCAAATTCTAAAGTAATACCGTTTTTAATTATATTTTTGAACGTGTATAGGACGGAAGGTGTGCTATTGGCTGAATTAGGTTTTTGCTGGATATTCCAGCCAATCAGCAGCGTAGCGTGGTGGCGGGAGGAGACTTGTTTTCAAATTTTAACCAATGACGTATATTTGAGTTGGCATAACCATAACCAAGCACGAGAGATGGCGCTGTTTCGTAAATGCCATCCCTCGTACATGACCCATAGCATAACTGAGAAATATTTACCGATTCGAATATATTCATTTGAAGGCATGCAATTGGCTGATATTTCACCCAATCACTTGCCTTAAGGGTTGACGGGAGGCGCCCGCGTTGTCTAGTTTCATGCAATACCATATAAGAGCCCACCGTTACGTATGTTATGGCGTTTGACCACGGGTTTGACTGGTCAACTGTCTCCACGGAAGTGTCATGTTACAGCTTCATTTTCGTTCTGACAGCCGGAATTGACAGTGTCAAGTCAAATGATATGAAAATACATATACAACAGTAGAAGACACGGAGGAGCTGAGAAAAAAACCCGATCTCCTGTACAAACAATTGGGAGTGAGTGGGCAACGATATGCAAATTAGCAGGAGGCTGTGATTCGTATTTTTTTTTCATAAAATACTTGACCTCTGGAATGTTATTACAGTGAATGACACAAGCACGGATAGAGTAGACGGAGGGAAACATTATGCACTTTTTTCCTAGTCTGCTCTGTCTGAAGATGCGATGCCAGCACGAAAAACTAATAAAACTGATCCTTGTTCTTCTTGGCGCATCTTTGCAGAAATTGGACGGGATTCCGAAGATTCTGCATATTTTCTGCATGCATGACTGCATCATCGTCCTTATCGACTCGGGACTGAGATTTGGATTTACAGGGATGGATTGGAGAACTTCAAAGTTCATGCAATTCGTGAGTTTTCAATTTTTGGTAACTTGAGCATATAAGCGCGTATTTTGTTCAATAGTAAGGCAAGCCATTAAGGACAAACATTCCATCTAAAACTAATGCAAATCTATAGACTCAATTATTTATATCTACCTATTGGGAAAATTTTGAACGGCAGTTGAATGTGTGCATTTTCGGTTTTTGAAATAGGCGTTGAGCATACGAAATACACACGAAATGGTTGCAAAGGCATGTTTTGCCCTATACCTACCATGCACAAGGCTAATATTGCTAGTTTCGGACAAAATTTGCTAAGATTTGTGTGTCAACTAGCATAGGTAATGTATTTCCAAAATAGTGTTTATTAAAAACGCAGCTTTGTGAAATAGCTATCAAAATATCGCATCGCCAGTGTATATCGGGCGAAATATCGGCTCACCTGTATTAAATATCGATCAAAATACGATATCTGTCGATTCAAGCTTAAGAGTCAGTGCCAAATTGGAACCCAGTTTGAATTTGACAGAAATGCCCGCTCTCTCGGCTCTATTCCACGACTGCTGATTGTAAACAAATAATTTTATTTACGCTGTGTGGCAGAAGGCAGGCCTCGGCATTTAATTAATTTGACTCACTTAGTGTAATTAGATCGTTAGGCCAAGTTCAACTTTACTTCCTAAGTGCTCAGGCTATCCATAGGTGTATTTACAGTTACTCTGTGACCCTTCGTTAGACCTGGGAAGTGCACCAAAGTTCACTAAAATGTTCCATTTCTCAGGTGACAGACCCCGGAATTTAAATAATTTGACTCAGTTAGAGTAATTAGATCGTTAAGTCAAGAAAGACTTTTCTTCCTGAGTGTCCAGGCAAGTTAGGTGTGTATTCATTACTATTCTGTGATATTTCGTTGAGCCTGGTAAGTGCACCAAAGTTCAGCGGAATGGCCCATGCCCTCAACACAGGGCCTTAGAATTTGACAGAGACTCTTAAGCCCACATCGCCCAAACACTCCGGTGGAGGCCTTAGGAATATTTTTCACCGTCTTGTACGAATCAATTAAAGTTGATCCAAGAGTAAATCGTGTGTTTAACATTTAATGTAGATTTGAATATTGTAATTAGGGCTGGAAAGAAGAAGAAACAAAGGCGGTCATTCAGGTTTGGGTGCTTTCATGACGTCGTATTTAATGAGTTCTCAGCAGCTCAGCAGGTGACAGTCCTAAATGAGTCGTTGACAGTCAGAGTTTAACACGTTCACTTGCCCAAAGAAACAACTTCTGGGTTACTACCAATAATACAAGAAGGGTGAAACTAACAGCAAGTACAGATAGGATAACTCTCGTCGTGTAATTGTACATATATCGGCATCTTTCCTTTGTTTTTTATTGATTACCATCATCTGCACATCTCGTGGAAGTCACCCAAGTTTACTTCACAATTTAACAACGGTGAATATGCAAATGGATTTCCCGACAAGCACAAAGTCAAATACCGACCTGAGAGTCCATTTAATTAACAATTTGCGGCTCTCTTGAGACAGGGTGTCTGCCATATCGAATTACGTTTGGGTTCCCATGGGGGAGGGGTCGTCGGCTTTGGTGGTAGTTCTATAGGGTGATTAGTGATTAAGGAATAGCATTTTTAATATATAGTACTAAATTGGTGGGCTAATTTAGTGTTAAATTATGACCCATCATGACATGACACAAGCTTAAAGATACGCCGTACAGAACATTCCTAAAACGGAAGTAAATGCTGCACAGTAACATGTTCTCAGTTATTTAACTACAGGGAGTTTCCAGATCTGTCTAGCCTCAGGCTCTCATTGGTAGATTTCAAAATCGTGTAGGATTGTCATTGGTAGGACCATGTAGACCTCTCATTGCTCGATTCCAAAAACGTCCAAGCTTCTCATTGGTAGATTCTGAGACCATATGCAGGCTTTTCAATCATGAATCGATTTCAAAACCGTTCAGGATTCCTATTAGATTCCTATACTACAAGGTTACTCTATAATTGATGGACTCATAAACTTTCAAGGTCTCTCTAAGAAATGGATTCCAAAACCCTCAAGTCCTCTCATTGGTCGATTCCAAAAGCTTCGAGACATTTCATTGGCTGATTTGAATTCAAACCGATTTCCTGTTGCACTTGCTTGAATTGGCAAAAAATTCCTCTTTGTTTGATCCAAGATTCCGAAACCTTGCAGATTTTCAATTGGTCAAATTCAATACTATGCATCCAGAATCCTGGCCTGCCATTGGTCAGTACCAAAACCTTCAAGGGGTCTCATTGGCCGATTCCAGAACTGTCAAGTCCTCTCTCATATGGGTCGACTGTCGATTCCGAAACTGTGAAAATTTGTCATTGGCTGATTCAAACTCAAACCGACTTCCTTACACTGCGATTAAAACCAGCGCAACCGGTTTACCGACGGCGCTGGTCGATTTGTGCTTGTCATGCCGTTATTGAATGGCAATATTTAAAACTAGAGCGAAATCACGCTCTAATCAATCGTCTGATTCGTTGCATAATTATTTTTATTTTTATTAGCAATATTATTAGCAAATGCACAATTGTCAGACTGCTGCTGTCAGACTAATTTAATGATGACATGATCGAGATAAAACCTCCGGATCCCAGTCTATCCTTGCAATCGCAATCAGGCTGGACTACCGGCAATCAATCCCCAGTTGATGAGCTAATAAACGATCATAACCGGGTCATAATCTTTTATGACAGTCTCTTACCGTCGCCCTTCATCGTCTCCGTAATAATCGCCTATTACCATTTCAATTACTCTGAAAGCGGTTCAGCTTGGTTCTACGTTATTCAAATTCAACAGCTTTTAGCCACACGGGATACAGGAATAATAAACATTAATCTGTGAAAAAAAATTATTTCCAATTACTTAGGCTGGTATATGGTAACTGGTAACTAGTGCCTTATTCAAACAACAATTTAAATAAGCCGACATTTTTTGATTTGCATATTGCATCTGCTTCTCGTCGCACAGCGTGAATGAACTCAGATAGGTAGATAGAGATTATGTAAAATGTAAATCAAGCTATCACTGAACTGAACTTCTTTTTTTTTCTACCAGTTTTTTTGGACTACCACAGAAAAAGTCCCACGTTCTAAAAGACACAGAAAAGACACAGATATACAATCAAAACCCCAGCCCACACATTTTGCCAAAAACTATCATCTGTCCTCCCTTTGATTGTAGTGATTAGTATTCTTCATGGGCTATGTGACAAACTGCAGTAAAGCAGTAAGAAGAAGTTACCTACAATATTTTTTATGTGTGTACCTCACCTCAGATCTCTATGTTGACAATTGACATAAACTCAGGTTTAGAGAAAATAACAGACAGGTACACATTATGCTTGAGGAACTTCGGTCAAAAAAAAAAAAAAAAATCAGAACCAGATTTTTGTTTGCGGTTTTCAATTGATTTTGCTCCAATAACAAATTCTAGTTACATTCAGGTAGGTATGCCAGGTATACCTATTCCCTTAAGGTAGTTCGAATTTCAAATTGAGTCGGGATTCGCGCCAGATTTCTAATGTTAGCTTATGAACAAAACTTGTCCCAGGTTTACACGCACAACTCGAGTTATATTCGTCCAAATGACACATGCGACACGTCGTTGAATATAGCCAATAACCTGGTTAATCCAGGCCGGTCCCTGAAAACAAGCTCTAATTAACCCTAGTAGAGTAAATCATAATGCTAAGAAATATTACGTTTGTTTGCAGTTAAAGTTTTGCATGAATATGATAATTAAGGGTAATATAGTTGACCGGGCTTTGTTATTCAAATTGTTGACTTTCCAACGTCGTATCGCACGTGTCAATTCGACGAATATAACTCGAGTTTTACGTGTAAACTTGTTACGGTTTGTATCCATTAACTAACATTACCAAACCAGGCGACTAACCTTAACGTACTTCAAGCCTGCTGGAATATTTTGAATATTGGCGCTATCAGTTTTGGACCAGAAGGTAGCAGAACATGATATGATTTGAAATGTATTAATTGGCGCGAAATACGAATCCTTGAGAAGTACCTTAAGATATCCCTCGTAAATTTACAGAACTCCAAATTGACTCGGGCATTTGGGCTGAGGCGGACATTGTATAACGTTACGTATTATAACTGCTCTCATTACTTAAGTTATGTGTTGAGACACGCCCATTAGAATGATTAGAATTACCTGTGTATAGGATTTAAGCTTGAGCCGGGCATGGTGCGTGGTCTCGCGTTTTTTTGTTTTTTTTTTGGCAGAGAGACATGATTAATTCGTATGGAACTGTTAAAGTGTTTAATCTGTAAATGAAGAGCACGCTTTTCTTGGTATAAAAAGCAGAGCGGATCTTCTGGCCATAAGTATTTATTAAAGTGCTAAACGGCTCTGGCTCTTCTGACTGCCCGTCAGCCTTCTTCTATTTTTTGCCGTGTGTTAGACTACATAGCGTTGGTTCATTCCATTTGAGCTGATGCGTAAGATTGTCCGTGACTTGAGTCCGCCTTTTACCTCATCCTCCTCCCAGATAACAAATGACAATGGGAAATGATACTTTGCATGATTACGTGACTATGCTTTGGTTCGTGTGTAGGTAACAAGATACATATAGCTCGGAAGAACCGGAATCAAGATCGTGCGGTCTAAGAAATTGTATTGGCTTACTATAAGCTCAGAAAATTCGGAATATCTAGCACTAACTTAGCTTAACGTATTTAAAAGAGTTTTTTAGATTTCACGCCGGTGAAATTTCAGAAACATGGTCTGTTTATTGAGATTAAAACGTTGCTGTAAAAGTTTGAAACTTTGTGAAATTCGTAATTCGGAGGTTACGAAAGTGTGCCATTATTCCGTGTGGTCTACCGAGCTTTGAGAGACGCATATGTCTTATTAGTATAGGCTGGAAACCTAACGGTTTAAAAAATTCAGGTTTGGTTCACGGTTTTAAAAATTCAGGTTTGGTTCTTATTTACCGGGTTAGTTTTTTCTGTAGGACACTCAAAACCCGGTAGGCCACACGTGATAATTACACCCAAATTCGTATAGGACTAAATCTGTATATTACCTACTAAAATGGGTTATTTTTATTGTTAAATCCAACGCTTTAGAGTTCGTATTGTTCGACTCATTCTTGAATTTCGTTAAACTCGTGCTTGCAAATACTTTAGCACAATTTGAAACGGATCTTGAGAGCAGCTTTTTTAGATACTGTATAAAAAGAACCTTGCTGTGCTAAGTGTTGTTAATGAGATCTATATCACTCCAAAATCTTACAACGCTCAGACGCGTGACGATCCTAATTAGCAATTAACATCTATTTATGCATTATGCAGAGAAATTGAAATCATCAAGAATGCATTCAACGCTAGACTTTGGTGTTTTTTTTTTGTATTTACCATAAACCATAACATAACAGAATATATTCCGTTAAGTTATTATTTGCAGAGTAGGTGGAACCTTATTTCGAAACTAAGCGTCTTCGATGATTAAGCTTTAAATTGAATATTTAGAAAAATTCCAAACGACATCGGGCCGTGTTTGCATTATTTATGACGTTTTTCAATGGGATTCTTGGAATAAGGTTGCTATTTGGAGTATTTAGTTGCAAAATTGCTTATATTGGGCTTGGGCATTGTAAGATATTTTATGTGTTGTGGCTGGAGCATCATCATCCCTCCATTCCATGGTGCGTAATTCAGTGCCGTGGAAGGGATGAACGGACGGGCATTGCTCCATACAGACACAGCAGAAAGCAGAATTGGATCTTAGATCGGACTGAAAAGCTAAGCTTCAGGGTGAAGTCCGTTCCGCAGCAGCCCCAGACCAGACAAATTCGTAAAGTTGTGAAAACAATAGGCTCTTGTGTATGCCAATGCCAAAATCCGGAGCAGTGCCGAATCAGAGCGTCTCATGACCGGACGCTCGTTTTCAACGCCTCTCAAAGGTGTTCAAGTTTTATAATGTCAAACCTTTTCCGGACATTATTTATTACCGGAATTCACCTTGTGGAACGTTGAGCAGCTCAAATGAGCAAAGAGTGCGTTCTGCGTTCTGTCTGTATTGTGTCTTGAAATATCTGCATTTCAGGGTAAGAATCCAATTTTTATACTTCAATAAATTATCTATTTGTAAAATTTTAATTTCACATTTAAACACCCGTAGTAATTATTTCTAATGGCGCCGTATTTACTGACCCGGTTCCAGAAATTCCATAATGAATATTTTTCGCTTTTGGAAATTGCGTCATACCGAATTGTCGCCTATCGAAATTGCATCATACCGAATTATCGCTTATCGAAATTGCACCTTGACGAATTGTTTCGTTACCGAAATTGCATTATGGCGAGTTTTCACTAACCAAAATTACCTTGTAGCAAATTGTCACTTCCCTGGTGATTGTCTTGTCACGAATTGGATCCGTCGCTTTTCATTTTGCGAATTAAATAAAACATGCCTGTACGCCGAATGTATTTTTAAGAAATAACCTGTATATCTTTTCTATGTAGACAAATACAAATCAGATAGGTCTCCCTTGTTAAGCATACGAATTTAGCTCCCAAACTCCCAAGGGTAGGTAACCTTAACTAGCATTTGAATATGGTTATTATAACCTAAACTTTTACCATATATTTAATAGCCCAGCTCGTAGCTTTATTGGCGTTGTCAGGCTGCATACAGAACGTTGGCTTGCTTATGGCCCAGTTTTTTCGTTGTTAGTTCAACTCTGAATTTGAATCCTTTTCGCTTGCCTGCCAATAACCGAATTGATTGTTAGACGTTGATATTTTTTTTCATCTTTGAACTGATCGTATCAGTATTTCCCAGTCTATTGTAAGCCGAAGAAGAGTTTGTTCCTCTGCGTGGCATGCTGGGTTTTTTGGAAGGTTCAGCTCCGAACTCTCTTCCACAGCCATCAGGCTACTTTACTGTTTGTACAAAGTGAACTGGACTGACAGGTCGTTTGGAAAAAGACTCAGCCTCCTCTTTAGAGTGATAATTAGGAATTTAATCAGCTCGTTTCATCTTCAGTCCACGTCCAAATCCACGTTGATTGGACTTCATCCATATATTCTGGTCTGGCTTCAGACGCTTCTGATGCTGAATAATTCCGCTGGGCTAAACGTACATCGTACCATGCAGCTGAGCTATTGCTATTCGCGGTTGGCATCGAATTCGGAAATCCGAGTTTTACTGATTTTGTCGTGAATTTCGACAAGCTAACCGAATTAGATATGTGTCCGGCGATGCTATTGTCAAATAGCGAGCATGTATTTTCATCGCGAAACAATGGACACTAACACTGACTAGCTCTGCAGCTGTCTGGTTCCGGCAATTTTTACGACTCGTGTGTTTTCTGTACTGTGTTCTGTACTTGGTTAACATTTCCTTGAAAGCGTACTGCTCGCTAAATTTTTTTTCGTGTCTCGAAGTTCGAAGTCTCGAGGCAAGACAAATAATATTTAGAAGACGATACGGTTCAGCCCATCTTTCGTATAAATTGCAATTTGTCTCATGTTTTCCACCCCGAGTCAAACACGTTCTCAGTGTTCCACCTGATATTCACAGTATTTCCTACACATATGCAAAAAAGGATGAAATAACTGAAGCATTATGTGTTATGTACCTAATGAATGTACAGAAAACCGATGAAATGAAATTCAATACATATATGCATGCATAGGCATTTTATGAATTACAGTAGTACAGTTTTGAGAGATAAAACCTTAGCCAGCTTCCAATTGGCACTTGGCCGGCGTCATTAATGAAAATGATATATAGCTTAAGCTTTAAGGGTTTTGACTTCGGGGTATTACTATAGCATATGTGATCCCTGGGTCGTACACGTTTTAATTTTATGTGATAGTGGTAAGTAGGGTGATGTTAACGCCAGGAACAATTGAGCGATCCCGGGATCGCACGCTGTATCAATATGTGTACCGACTAGCGTTCCGCGTCTCAATTACTCCGACGGGTATGCAATCTTCGAGTATCTTAGGCCTTAGTCTACACCGTTTTTTACCTCCAGCAGTTTCCTTTGAGAAGAATATGCATAAATTTATGCCAATTTAGGACTAAAATCTTTGCATACCAAACCAGGTTAGACAGATACATAATGCAGATTGGAGATACCTTTGCATACCTAGGTTAGTTGAGGGAGGCCCAGTCGCGCATAGTAAAATACAGGAAAATATTGCATAGTTTTACGCCAATTGAAATTTAGATATTCTGTATATTTATATCAAAATGTACATATCACTGAGTAGATGGCTTCCACAGTTACACTAAAACACTTTACCGCGAAAATACAGGTATCGATAACTCGTATTTGAATCCTAACTTAACCTAACTTAAGCACAACAAAGTATGACATAAAGCTTATCTAACCTGCTCTATTTATCTCGGTAAACGGAAGGATCAGGCTACTCGCTAAAGCATTTATCGGTAAAGACTTGTCTGTGCAGGAAACATGCGTAAGATCGAACAAAACGCTAATTTGTACCGATCAGTATAGTATCTTGCTCCATGCCGTTGCTCACGACCGATTGGTTAAATTTAAAAATATTAAAATATGCTCTTCTACAATTTTTAAACTCAACCAATAGTTACTTTTATTTGTAGAAATTGGAATTAAAAGATTTACTAATTGCTAAAAAAATAGTTAATTACTTTCAAATTGGAACACTTTTCGGTGTACAGACAGTAAACGCTTATAATGCTTTAAATTGCCGAAAATCCGGAACTGAGCACCCACACAGACGTACCAAATAAATAAATAGCGGCAACCTTATGATATGATAGTACCACATTTTATCTTGAATTCAGCAACCTTACACCTTTACACGTACAGTCTTATACCTGTACAATAAGGTTAGATGAATCTGAGGCACGTCGGACATTTGACGGAAAGGTGAAGGTAATTTGGCGGAATTAATCGTTGGAACCAAGTGTGCACTTCGTACAACCCTCTTTTCTATGTGCCGAATTATTTAGAATAGGGACTACGATTTAAAATGCTCAACCACCGAAAACTTCCTATTTATTCGTATGTGTAGTGTGTATTTCAATTTTTGCTGGATTTTTCTGAAAATGCAGCCAGGTCAGGCCAAGCCATGGACTTTATTATGACTTATCTGGGATCCGAGTTCTGGTAAGACATTGATGGGGAGTGAAGTAGTTGGTGTTGGTGGTAATTAATCGTTGGAACTAGTCTTAAAACCCGATGTACAGGGTAGTTCAAGAGCTTCTGGACATCAGCATTTCGATTTTTGAGCATGTTTCGCTGAGACCAGTTAAAGCAGCGCGCAACCGAAGCTGAGTATTACGCTGGTTCCCAAAGTTTTCGCTGTACAGCCTTTGCACGCAAAAAAATATGCGAAATAAGAAATAAATGAATAGACGACGAGATTCGGATTGAAATTAGCTTCAATTCGGTATATAATAGGTCATAGTGCGATAATGCTTCCTTATATGTACATATGAAGGCTTAAGCCTATACATAGATTCTGAGAGTATAAGCCTGCTCGTCATGTGAGGAGCATAGCAAGGAGACGCTATACTAAAAAAAAGGGCGTACCGTTTTTTTGGCATAGACTTTTTCCATGGAGAAATCTAAGAAGTGGCGTTAATCGAGTATCGTTCAATATTTCGGAAAACAATTATCAGCTCTTGTTTCTAATTTTTTGGAGAATTTTATGCACCCTTCTTTTTCTCAAAATGTTGTTAGGTAAAAAAGTTTTTATATAAAGACAATTTTCTGCACCATTGCTCTGCATTACCTGGCACGACGGGCCGAGTGGAGAACATAAGTCCTTCTACTCTCGCGCCCGAAGCGGCCACTGAGAGAAATAAGAATGTGTGTATAGAAGACAGCAAAAGGTTTTGAACATCTCTGTACAATGTACAATGTCCAAATAATAACATTTTCTCGCCTCTTACAACCTTATATAACCCCGTACATTTCGTAATGATTAATACGATTTAATAGAATATCACTCAAAAAAAGTACTTCCCTATCACTACACCTCATCTCTGCTTCACATCCGCCTTTTATTATTATTACTTACGCCCAAAGAGATTCAGATTCAGAGCCCTATCAAGAAAATAGCAATAAAAACTATACATAAAGAAGTTTCAGCTCACATAAGGATGCGGACACGGCTAAGAGGCAACACTAACACTACTACTGGGTTCGACAATTCCAAAGTTGCATTGTAGTTGCATACATAGTAATGTTTATGCTAAAGTGTATTTGCCCTCTTTCTCCATGGCAGAGTTTTATGGAGCTCTGTAGAAAAATATTCCGGTTTTCTTTTCGGAGCAGTTTCACAGTGTAATTGCCAAGTGCGTTATCACGTTATCAGTTCTAAACAGTCTTGTTTTCTGATTATTATGGGATGAACTACCTAAGTTTAAGTTTTTTAAGTATTTTAGGGTTTCTGTCTTGTTTTATTCGGTTGTGGGTGCGTGCGTCTGATTCTCAGATCAGATAGGGTTTGTTTCCGAAAATTGAATTTTTATCGGGTGGTTCTGGTCCTTTCAATAATCTCACCTTAAGTGCGGATAGGATAGAACGGTACACTAGTTGTACCTCTTGCCACAGCATATTAGGCCCATTTCGCATTCTCCATCAAGCTGCTCACTGAATTTGCAGTCTTCCTATACTCATATGGTTGAACGTAGAACGAGGCTTTTCCTTGAACGTTGGTCGCTTAACGGGTAAAACTTTAACATTGCAAAGTCAAATATGGGGCATAGGTAAGTATAAAATTAATTTGCCATAAGATAAGACACGAATATGACGTACAATATCAATTAAACGTAGATTCATCTTTTGGCGCCTGCCCAATGCAAATGGCGTTTTGTATTGTGTACAAAAGGCTTGCGGAAAGGTTAAACCTACGTAAATCGCTATTTCGATTTTCGATACGAATAGTTCCGTGTACAACAAACAACAACAAGTCCGTTTCTTTCACAGATCTATTTTTGCTATAATAGTGGGACTGTGGACTGTCCACTTAATACATTGTATAAGAATGTAACATGATACACAACATTAGCACGGTACAAATTCCCATCATTACGCCTTCGTAAAGTTTCACGAGCGGATTGATTGCTTGCCATGAAGATTATCTTGAAGATTATCTAATATTATTATGATGATTTTTTTGTAGCTAGCGGATATGCAGCTGGGAGGCGAGGGAGCGAAAGAAATGGGGATGCCACCGCTAAGGAGGTATGTTACTTTCTAATGATATACCATGCGATCCCAGGTACAGGATCGCATACGTTTCCAAATAAGCCTAAGTACAACAATAGCACAATTAATTCGTTAGATTGGAAGAAACCATGCGATCTCGAAATTTTACACCAGACCATCACTTTTTCTACAGAATACGTAGTTCCGCTCTCCCAAACCCCAACACCCTTAATTACTATAATTTGGAACCTTGATGCTTCTCCAATGATTTGTTTCCCTATTTCATACAATTCACAACTTGTAACTTTCAAGTTCCGAGACCCCAAAACATTATGGTTTAAGAGTCACTTTAAATTAGACTATAAAATCCAAGCTTGTGACGCCTCCAAGTACTCAAGATAAATGCGTAAACTATTCTTATGTGCAAAAAACGTATAGGATAGGTGCATTACACGAAGCACACGCTTTGTCGAGAACAGAGCCTACATATTTAGTTGCACAATAATTATGAACTAATTAATTTTCACTTTAAACATGTCACTGCACTGCAGCTATGCAATATTTCTTGATACCATTTCTGTCTGGCTCTGACCCTAGCTGATGATTTTGCACCTGTTCTAAACTTCGTATGTATATTCCTTATTTATGCTAAAATATTTTACTATTCGTGTGACTGTTATGTTCAAATTTATTCATATTCCATGATGCGTGTAAAATTTGTATATTACACAGCTATAAATATTAGTAGGTAGCAGATTATATTTTGTTAAATTACGTATTTAAAATAATTTCTGGATGCCCGTGTAATGTCCAATCCAGTACATGACCAACGAGCTAATGAACAGTGAAGATGAAGATCGAAGATGTTGTTCCACACCTAGGGTCTTGGTGGTTCAGTTGGCTTCCAGTTTAATTTTTACTGTTTTATACGGTGAAAGCAAACGATATGAGTCTACTGGCCTGCTAAGTCCCAAGATGTGACTTCATGAAACTCCAATCCCATAACTTTCGCCAAATCTCAATCGACTACTCATATTTCTAGCCGAATATCTGTAGTGCGATTGTTTCGAAGAAAAACGCTGGAAAATAGGGTAAAATCACTTTAGAACATGGAATTTTAGACAATGATATCCAAATCCATCGGAATTGTTGCATAGATATTTAATTTATCTACATAAAACCTGTTCAGTAGTCAAGTCAAGTTATTTAGGTAGGTACCTATAGGAAGAATCTGTAACTAGCTTCGGAGGTATGATAGATACTGTAATATTTACGTAAGTTTAACCTGCAGTAAACAGTAATGTGTATGTAGATAATCCAAAGTTAATCGTTAATCCAAATATTAGAGCATTAAGGTAGTCCTACAGTTTTGAATTTCCGCTAAACCCGGCAGCATATTTCCAAACCTTACATCCCATTTACAACGGGGGCCAAAGCTAACTTCTGAGGATTGCTATTTCTACCAACGGTAAAAGTTTACAGACTTCTGGGTCACCTTGAGTTCTACAAGTTTTGACCATGACCGGGTCATTTTGGTCTAAATTAGCAATATATACTTATTTAGAAGTTAGCTGGCCATGATTGAAAATGGAATCCGGGTTTTGGATATGCGCGTTTAACCGGAATGTCAACTTAACCTAATCTTGTTGGGTTTGGCGCGAATTTCCTTAAATGTAAATCAACCTTAAGCCAGAAGGCTTCCGCCTCCTCCGTTAAAAGTTGACCAACCCAACCAGGTAGCTTTTAGCATGACTCTTGAATGAGTGACACGGCTACAATGCCAATTTCTACTTCCAGTCATCACTTTTGAAAAGCCCAGCAGGGAGTCGAAGCCCAGGAGTGAAAAAGTGCTGACGACTGCCAATCCTTCACATACTTATAATTGGGGTTTCCGAGTGAAGCATTCTGCAGACTGACTTCTGTCTCAAAAGCATCTCTTTCCTTCTATTATCCAACCAAAATGAATAAATCCGAAACGTTTTAAAGTTTTTTTTTCTCAGAACAAGGCTTTGACAATTGTCTTGCTGGTTCTGTTCCATCTTAGGCCAGGCCAAATCCCTATCATTTTATTCATTCGTAGGTATATCCTACAATGTACCAAAATGCAAATGGGAAATGACTGTAGGAAAGCCCTTTTCTTAACAATGACAGAATGAAAATTCAAAGATTCAACGTGGTAAATAGTTGACGGGGAAAGATGCGTGTAAAAGTCATACTCAACTGCAATGCCCTTGGAAATCCCACATTTCGGATGTGACCAACTCATCACGTCTCAGCACTCAAAAATTCTACACTATAACTAGAATAGATGCAAATTCAAGACTTCCATATCAAAACGCCATACAATTGAATGTAAAAAATAGCGTAAAACTAAAATATATCGAGTAACGCAGCTTAGTTGTCACAGTTTTATTTTATCTTGACCCGTGTCTGAACGGTTCGAGTTTACTATTTTGGGTCACTTATTCGGTAAAGCATTTGCAATTTTGTGTTGAGTTCTGTATTATGGGCATAAGTCTGTCTGGGTATTTAGAGGTATCTATTATCTATTGTAATTGTTTGAATAATTTGCTGGTTAAAGTTTTGTCAATCTGAAAATTTTACCGTTATTTTTAGCGAACCAGGCCGCAGTTATTTCGTGTTATTCTGGGCATTCGGTATTTTGTGTATCTAAACTGTTCCGGGCAACAGAATTCAAACCACACAGGTCGGCATATGAGATTCGCTACAAAACGTTAGGTTTGGTTATCCGAAACGACCGCGAGGGCTTTCACTTTGAGAAAACTAACCTAACTAGAATTTATAAACCCTGCGATGCCGACTATCTACATATATTTTTTCTGCGAGTATCCGGTCCAGACATTTAGCTATTCCGCGTGATTGCTGTTTTGCGCTTTAGCGATTATTATAGCTATAGCATTTTAGTATTGCTTCATATCTACAGGTTTCATTTCATCATTCAAAGACCAGTAGCCCAGACAAAGATGCTAAACATGTTGTTACAACGTTCAAAAGTGCAGTTTCCAGTTTCAAATTTTTTTATTTTATTGGTTCCAAAAAGGTTTTACTATCTATTAAACTAACAAAAAAAATGAGGGCTTAGCTAAAGAATAAAATAAAACTAGACTTATGTATGTAACTACTAAAAGGCTACTCAATTAAAAACAGGAGAAGTCCATTAAAATTGGAAGAGACGAGAGACAGACCTGATTCTTCTCTCTGTAGACGTAACCCGACAGAGTCATAATAATAATTATTGTTACCGATTTGGGTAATAAAATAATTTGGATGAGTGCAGGGTGCCAGAGTGGCGAAAAAATTTCATTTTTATATCAACTCTCTGGTTTTTCAGGGTTCAAGAAACGGAAACTTTAGGTAGATCTTCAAATGTAGACAACTACACTTTACTCTAATTACGATTACGAGCATGACGGACCTGGCTTGCTTTTAGAATCTTATATAACGAACAACAAAAAACGCGTTATTTTATTTCAAATCCAACGTCGTTTTGATGCATAAAATATGAAAAATAAAATGCCCATCCCAAGAAAACACATCGGCAACCATTTAACGCATGTAAATACGCTAATTTTAGCTATTCAGCTCAAATGCAGCCTAAAAATCACTTCAAGTTTCTCTATTGTACTTGATACAACATTTTGATGTGAATCACGAATCTAGTATCTATCCAGCAGACAAGACTTCATGCAAATCATGTTGTATGTAGAATATATCACACGAAACGATTCAACTAGTTAGTTTAGTTATTCAACTACAAATTAAAGTTACAACTTCTTGGATTTTGAGTTTTGAGATTATTTCCTTAATGCGGTAATGCAATTCCTTAAGAAACCCCGTTACCGGTTGAATCAGCAAGCTAAACTGAAAACTGCGTACACGGGTAGTATAATAGGTATAAAAATTCCAAACCAACAAGGCATTTGCAACGTGCGCCAGTTAACTTCGCGGATTATTAGATAGGCCAAAATGAACCCAACGCCAACAAAACTTGTAAAACTCATCAATATATGAAAATTATTATAAGAGTACCTATCAAAGTCAACGGTTAGCTGTAAGGTCACCGATCAGAATAAAGTTTTGACCCTAGTTGCAAATACCATGGAGGTTTTGGACATATGCGCACAGGTAGAGATAATTCCGGTTTAGATCAGTCATATTTCTGAATCCTTGCTTCGGGTGTTCGAGATTTATGCGATCCAGACGCAAAAGACAGTATATCGCATATCCAAAAAATAAGTAAGCCCTTGACGGCTGATTATAGAAATGTCAACGTTAGCTGCCTGATGTCACATGTCCCGTTATGCTGTGCCACTGTGCCATACTTTAGATTAGACACGCATACGCATAGGTACTTCTAATTCAATTTAGTTGACTTACAATACATAAAATGACATATGACATACTAAAATAGTATTAAAGCTAACGACAAATAACCATTAATTACTGTATCATCATCACAATCACAATAATAAGACTTAAATGTTTCTGCTCAATTCCTGTTATTTTATTCACCAGGAAAACTCTCAACTCTGCTCTAAATAACCTTCAACATTCCACGCTCAACTTTTACATAGGGCAGGTAAATCATTATTCCATTTTTCTGTAACAACTAGGTGTACCTACCTAATTGTGTTTTTTATCTTGGCTTCTAACATAGAATTTGGAAGTTAGCGGAAGTAAACATTACTTATCTTTTTTTCTGCTTCTTTTTCATTAGCTGGATTCCACTTTGAGTTCATTTTCGTTGGTTCAATTGACGGGTGTAGAGTGTTTCTTCAGTGTTGATTTAGTTCCAGGACGGTGGTTCGTCAAAAACTTGCTTCACTTGGATTTTCTCAGCCCTGTGTACCAAACACCCTTTGTTAGTTCATACATAATTAATTAATGATTAAGGTCGTTTTTTCGCTGTAAGTAGAGCAGAATGCTCGTCGCTAGTCTCAAGTCCGTATGCAATATTAATGCTAATACTAGGATATGGACAACGCGCGCTATGCAATATTAATGCTAATACTAGGATATGGACAACGCGCGCTATGCAATAATATGCTAGCTTATGGACAAAGCGAGCTACGTAAATTAATGCTAGCTTATGGACAACGCGCGTTATGCAATATATGTAATTGCTAGCTTATGGACAACGCGCGCTATGCACTATAAATGCTAGCTTATGGACAACGCGCATTATGCGATATTAATGCGAGCTTATGGATAACGCGCGTTATGCAAAATTATTGCTAGATTATGGAAAGCGCTTATGCTAGCTTATAGAAAACGCGCGTTATGCAATATTATTGCTAGATGATGGACAACG
>JAQFYT010000878.1:0-20170 GCA_034694925.1 Ceratophysella denticulata
CCGTAGTGAAGTGGCCATGCTAATAGCATTGGCGTAATTATTCTGTGGTCGTAATTGTTTTACTGTAATTCAACCATATATTCAACCATATTCAACCACCAAAAAATTACTCCCCCGGGACACCCCCCTACGGACACCCGAGGTTTCCATGTATTTACTAGCGACTGAGGCATAGCACTAGCAAAGTGTTCATGCTAATAGGACGGCAGTTCTTTTTAAAGATTATAATATTTTTTCGTTCCAGCATCCCTTGGATAGTGTACCTAGGTCATCATCACCGGTCGACATGTTCCACTTTCAATTCCATACATGTGATATGCGGTATCAGCGAGCATTATCCTAGACTGTTTACCGACGGTAGTGACTGTTGTCCGTTTACTTAGGTACTAAATCAAGTAATTTAGTGCAGACAAGCGAGCCGAGCGGTCGTAATCGTAATGGTAAATTCCAGAAATACTCACTTGGTTTGTAGAGCTATATCCTTGGCTTCATCATCTGTTGAACTAAATATTGGGCTGAACAGTTCCTTATAAAGTCCAATTGTGAAATACTTCTCAATTAGATCCATCAACTTGTCCTGATCTTCTGGAGTAACACTTTGGTAAATTGGCAGCGTATCTACTTTACGTCTGAAGTTTGTATAGAATGATTGTGCTAAGTCAGAAACCTCCTCAACTTTTCCCTCGGTCGCCAATTTCTTCAGTTCCGCTTCACATTCTTTAACTTTAGTAGTCACATCACGTTTTATATGATTTGGAAAAGGTTGAAGAAATTCGTTAAATATTTTTCGTAAGGTTTCAAATTCGGCATCACCAGATCGACCTGGTTGTAGAGTCGAGGCATCCAGTTTGCTTCGTTGCACCTGTTCTGGGGACTTAGAGGGAGACGGAGTCGGTGATTTCCGAAATACTGAACGAAATGATGAGCTTTTTCTATCAGTCTGTTGTCTCTTCTTTTCTTCAAACTTCGCGAATCCACTGCCTATGGTCGAAGGAAATTGAAGCGAGTCCAATGAGCTAGAATTAAATTTAGAAAACGTGTTACATGTCGCCATTCACAATTCACATATAACAAACATCGAAAATAGAATTCATTTTTTGATTCGTCATTTAAACTGGGCCAGATTTTCTCTGGTTTAAGAGGAATGTCCTTATTCATTTTGCATGTTACCTGTACTCGATTGCTACCGATCTAGCTATTAATTTACATAATGTTACTAATATTAAGATTAGGAATAGGAATTACAATGGTTCAATAATCGCGTTATGTCATGTTCAGTGTATTGTATAGTGCATATGTAGGTTCACGTATCACGAACCTAATATATGTGGTCAACCACGAGTAGCTTTCGTATGAACTGAACCGCTTGAAATATTCCCATGTCGTATTCAAAGTCCACGCCATGAATTACTGAGTCAGAAATTGTAATCATATAACCGGAATAATTTTGAATTACAACATGAATTTAGGTATATCTATTCAATACCCGTTAACCCTTTCTTCGGAGATAGGGGGGGGGGGGGGAATATACTGGGCTCCCGGCATATTACAAAGCATATTGGTAAATCAAACTGATTGATTACTATTATTAGATTCACGTAGTTGCAGGTTGCACCTCTAATATTTCAGCTTTTCATAGTTTAATTTAATGTAATCTAACTTAACATCATGGCAATTCAATGATAGAAATAGAAAACCAATTCTTCTTCGGTCGTCAGTTCAATTTCTAGCAACTTCCTTATAAATGTCGAGTTTCAAGTATTAGCAATACCGTGTACAGTTATAGCGAAGCGAGTGCCCGGTTCCCAGTTTAGAAATAAGTTATTGAAACAAATGTCAAAAATAGCTCTTATTCCTTATTAGATATTCCCAACAACTTTTATTTGGTAAAATTCTGCTCAGATTCCAAAGTGCATATGAGACAGTCAAGATCAGGGAGGAAATTTTGCCTCCCGACCTAAAAGTTTCCGAGAGGCTAAATAGCCTCTCATACCGGGCGTCCCGTCAATAATTTTTTAAATTATGACGTCGAATGCGGAAATTGTGAAATCGCTGGAGCGCGCGGAATCCTGCCAGTTTCAGAATGACTAATTCAGGTCAGACTCGTTCGTCAGCGCTTCAACGGGTTCGCAATTCCAGCTTCCGCTGCCAGGGGAATAAGCTTATCCGTGGGACACCGTGTATATTCCGTTCGGCTTTTACTAATTTTCACTGACCAGTCGTAATTTTTAATGACCAGGTTTCATACTTTGTCAGTCTATTTCAAATACCAAAAGACAAATCCTCCAACTGCACAAAAGAAGTCCGAGGTTTCACATCGACCTTTTATCCAGAAAAACGGCATAGCTTCGTCCAGTTAACTTTTAAGGGATTTTCGTTTTGATGAATATGCTTAACTATTGGATGAAAATTCGCAAATTGAGAATTGCCCGGGTTTGCTTGTAAGAAAAACCTCAATAACTTCGCCCAGGAATAACTTTTCAGGTATTTTATTTCTGCGAAATATGTATAGCATATAGGCTAGGCTACGTTATCTCTGAATGAGAAATGCCCAGGTTTGCAGTTCCCCAGTCCTGTGGAAAAACGTTTGTCGCGGCGGCAGGCAATTTTGCCTCCCTGTGAGGCATTTTTGACTCCCACGTCGGGAGGCATTTTTGCCTCCCTGGGATGCAAAACTGCCTCCCTGATCTAGACTGTGAGACGAGATCCTGGTACGTTGTACGCCTTACGCTTACCGTTGTCAGTTGTTGAACATCTATAAAAATGTCCGTTTTCATCGTGAATCGTGAACTTTGACATACACAAAAAATAGCCGAACAAAGGAAAATCTAATATCTAGCCAAAAGAAGGCCACACCATCTTTACTCCAATCCAATACGAATAGTTGACCATGGCACATGGATCTTCAATTATTATTGTCAATTTAACTTACAACTTGGCGGCAGCTCGTGGCAAAGTTGAAAAGGCTCCAGAAAAGATATTCTGAACGGTGGAGGACTGAGAAGGTTCTTCCTCTTTGGTGCGTGACCCCCTCCGCTCGGCTTTTGCGGCCGCCACGGCCTGGCGTTGCTTGTATGCTTTATAGCAGAGTGAGCAATATCCTTCCTGGATCTCGTTTCCGTAGTGCCCGCACCCATTCTTACACAGCAGGTCTTCCTGATTAATTTTGAACTTGAAGGTCCTGGACGGTGCACCTGAACCCGAACCAGAAGTGCCGGAGGAAGAGCTTGTCGTACTCGCCAGGTAACTCATCTTCAACTAGTCTTCTACAGCCCAGCACAAGCTACTGTACTCCGTGCCAGGGTCAAGGGTCAACAGTACGTGGGACGGTGACGGCCACGTCGTCACCTAACTAATTCGAAAAACCAACAACCAACGGAGAGAAAAAGAGAGACTGCAAAATTGGAAAGAAAGTCAAAAGTTAAGTTACAATTTCTTTACAAACTGAAAGGAGAAAGGAGTTTTTGGTCTACTGCTGTTTGAAATCCGTACCGCCAAATCATCTGATGGATGATATCCGCATGTAGTAGGGTGTGACTAATTTAAAGACTTTTCAGGTTTATGGTTTAGGTAGGCCCAGCGTGCGTGCATTGGTTAATGCAATTATTTTTCCACCCATATACTAACTATTATTAAGAAGTATTGGTGGGTCATTTCTGGGCTTATTCTCATTTTCAAATGCTGAATGCCCTTATGGTTGAGGTCTCATGTCATGTCATGTGCTATACGCTAATTTAACCCACACTCATTAAACATAATTAATCTGTTCTCTGGACATCATCGCTTTGCTGCGTTACTAAAATTGGTGCTGAGTTACACCACTGCCGGCTATGCAGTTACGCTTAATTTGTTGTAAATATATCTACGTTCTCACACTACTGATGACTAAACCAACCGTGTTGCACCTCTATGCCCGTAGCTGAAATGAGATACAGAAGCGTTACACAGAACCTACATACATACTAATAGAATTACGCATTGTATGTTATGTTTAGGTGGGATTCACGATTAATTAACCTCAGTGCTACAGCTGCCGTACATGAAAATAATAATTTTTCATTTTTACAGGTTACAGGACAGGTAGTGTTCAGCTCAGCTGATGGCTGACGGATATACCGAACGAGGAACGAGAGAAAAGCTCAAGCTTTAGTTGGATTTGGATTGAATGCGGGATGACGCGGGGCGGCGGGGGTAAACCAAAGAACAGCATAGCAGATAGAAGTAGAGTCTATCGCTGCGACGCTGTTTTTCGTATCGTGGGTCAGAAGAAATTCAAGCTTCCCCAGATCTCCGCATGCCTGGATTCCAACTTCAGCCTGACGTCCACCAACTGTGCTTCGGAAACGGGTAGGTGAAACCCAGATTTGCTTACCTTGTTACGGCATGCCGCGAAGCCAGATTGACTACAGTGTTGCGCAATCTGCCCTTTTTTTTGGCTCGTTTGTATTCCCGCAGCACCAGCTTCAGCTTGGCATGGCAGAGGTATGTTATGGATTGTGTATCGTGAATCGTGGACGCAGCAGGGACGACGGGGTAGCCTCGAGCATTTCAGCGTTTCTAATTCAAGTCAGACAGAAGAGAATCGAATCTCATTCGCATACACTGAACATTACATTCAACTTCAACATCATCCTCATTTGGACTACTGTCCATCCATCCATCCGTTCAACAAGCACAGCACAGCAAAAGCAAACACCCCAGCCATCAACAGTCGAAGTCGAAGTGAAGTCCAGTGAAGAACCAGGAGAGTACCAACGGTTGTTGCGGATGTGGATTGCTATTGCTAGTTGCTAGTGACCAACGAATCGGCTATCGTCTTAAACGCAGGCAAAATAGAGCATTTACATTGAAATTAACTCAACAAATACCCGAAGTAACAACCTGAAAAAAAAACGAATTACACTGGGAGTCCGCTTCTTACAATTAGAGGAGGTGACGAACAGGTGACAGACGGGTAAGTAAACAGATCACTATTGACGTCATATTCCTAATTTTGATCTCAGATTTAACTTGTTTAGAGGTAATATGTAATAGGTCATAGGTTGTATGAGATGATTTGGTTTATAGAATGCGCAATCGGAAAGCTCATACTATCGATCATTTGTACATACATACACTGTACTGTGTGCATTCAGGTCACAGATTGGTGGATAGATTGCGGAAAATGGACATGAAATACAGGTGACAGGAAACTTGAGAGCTTAATCGTTACTGTGGACTGCTTGGTTATACATAGGTCATAGGTGCAGTGGCGTATAATCTAACCAGTTTGGAATAAATCAGAATTTACCCTGACCTAACACCTCACATCCAACATCTGACCGAACCTATATATAGCCATGGACCATAGGACCATGGACCATATTGATGAATGATGAAGTTTAAGATTTGCTTAATATAGTACAAGTAAAGAATGCTGAAATAGTAACAAAAATGGCTCCGGCAATATGTATGTGAAGTGCTGAGATATATTTATATTAGTGTGGCATCTAATGAAGATTATAATTTATGCAGTAATTCCTCACCTGTGTAATGTGCATTCTGTATTTGTATTCATTCTAAGTAGAATCAGTAATCAGTAATGATATTATACAGTTGTGATTGTGAGTGGAGATTCTCAAGAGTCTCACACATAATCTACCATGGTGAGCAATATTTGCATTCGTTTATTTTTTTGCAGATTCTCCTGTGAAAAGTGACGGAATAAGAATGACCACAAGGCCGGCTAGGCTAAGACCGACACTCAATAATATCAAGATGAAAATGAGTATAGGGAATCATGGTCCTGAAGCTAAGCGCAGAAGGCTAGGAAATAATGGAATAAACACGAATGGAAATGGAGGTTTGAAAAGGACTGGAGCTGGACCGAGAACGAGGGGAATGATAGAGTCAACTCATGATGGGGATGATGGGTCAAATGAGCCGACTGAAAAACTAACAATGGAAAGACCAATTCCAGCGACTTCCGTATCCATGGACGTTAGCAGGAGTGAAGATAAAGAAGATAGTTCCTCCGATTCCTCGAGTTCTGATTCAAGTGACTCCTCCGATTCGGAAGATAGTTCGGGTAAGTCAGATTTCAGATTTCTTGTGTGTTTTGAATCAAGATAAGGTCAGGTCAGTCTGGTTCTGGTAATGAGAATCGTCTGCTCGAGTTTAATAGTTCATTTGATGTACTTTATCTTTTAAAGATATGGATATGGACGAATGTACTGTAAAGTCAACATCACTTGCCAAGGATTGTGTGGAAGTGGAGAAGCAATTTATATACTTGAGAGAATTGTAAGTGTTTTCGTTTTTAACTAGAACGTAATTGATAATTGATAGTTGGGTACTATTTTAGTGTGTGGTCTACATTGACCCTTGACCCGGTATTAGAATTATATAACATTTGGCCAATCAAACAAAACTTGTTCACCGTTGTATTTCCAACCACTTTTGTTCGTGTCATTTTTTATTGAAGTCTAGAATTCATGTTACTGAGCAAAATATGAAGGGTCTTCCAATATATTTCTTTTCGTATCTTGTTTCAATTTTTTGTGAGCCGTGACCGTGATATCTACGATAAAGTGACCCAGAAGAAAAGTTTTTGGTAATATGTGCTATATTATGGTGATGAACTTTGGTCTGAAGAAGTTTTCTGTAAAGTGTAACGGGCTAGTGCTCTTGCTTGAGTACTGCCACCGCCATGCCACTCCCGGGTCAATAAGTCAGTCAACACGTTATAATGGTACCGGTATTTAGTATTTACAATTACAACTGTTACTAAACTAAATAATATTCTTGGATATTTTCAGATTATACAAAGAGAGAATCGTATTTGTAGAAGGAAAACTATCGGATATAAGGGCTGGCACAGCATATGAGTTCCTTAGTCAAGTGGAGCATTTACAGGGAAATATGAAAATTCGAGTTGAAATAGCAACAAGCCTACGAGACTATCGACTTATTAATTTACATCATAAAGCCAGTGCTGAAGAATTAGGAGCCGAGCAAGATTTCAATGTAAGTATCTTAATCCTAATTTAGCGTTGATTTGATTCTATTATTGACCGTGAATTCATGTGTAAACCGGCAAAGTATTGCGAAGAAAGCATCGCAGTGAGCAGAGTAATTTCGAGCCTATTGCTGTTTTGCGAATCAAAGTACCGCTGGTTTGCTTAAACCAGCCGCAGCCAGCCAAGTAAATATACTTTTTAAGTTAAGTTAGAAATACACATTCGAAGAAGAAGTTTCCTCTAGCGAAATAGCCGGTGATTCTTCGGGTCTACGTCTACCCCCGCGATACTTATTTTTAATACAAGCGACATGGCATACGATTGCCCGAGATATTTTGTTCTGCGAGAATTTGGTCCCGATACACTGTCGTGCACTCGAACTCTTGTTTTATTTTTGAATGAATTTATTTGTGTTTGTACAGAGTGACAAAGCCCAACATCGGGATACCATCAAACTCGGCCTGGAGGATAAGATCCATAGGCTGGAAGAGGATAGGAATAACGACTTCACCTCCGAACTCTGGCTCGATAAAGTGATGAAGAGGAAAAATAAGAAGGCTGTAGATATTTTTGGTGAAAAGAAACGGAAACCTACGACCGTAATCGGCCCATTTATTGTCTATATGCTCCATGATGTTGACATTGTTGAGGATTGGACAATAATAAAAAAAGCCGCGGCAGCCCCTAATCGAATGCTAAAAGTGTTCTAGTTTCTCAGTGATAGTGAGTAGTTATTGTTTTTCTAATTACAATTACCTAAATATATTTTTGTTAAACGGTTGTGTTCAATCAACTTCTTTTATACTGACAGTGAGATTGTATTTTTGAGCTACACGGTGACTCGGTAATCACCCGGTGGTGAGGGAGTTATCGATAGAGCAGGGACTCGGATTATAAGGACGTTGAATGATTGTGATTTTCCTTTTATTCATGTAATTTATCATGTAAGTATATAATAATCTGCATGATATTATGGATTCCATAATAATTCAAGATACATACAACCAAAAACTCTATAAGAAATGATCTCACGGGGGTATAAAGGAAGAAAGCTACATAGCTCTTACTGTTTTACATAAATGCAATTGTTATGTAATAAGCAATAACTATTTTCAATGCAGAACTCTTTCTGTGGAACTAAGGTTAAGTACATCTTCCTTTTCGATTTTATTTTTAACGACTTATCTATGACGGTACCTTATTATAGTAACTGTAATTATCGGGTTTAATTTTGATTGTGATTCTCGACCTCGACACATTTTGAATTCTTACTTGCTTTTCGTTATATTCGTACTATTTAATCACAACGACGACATTAACTAATCCTGTTGCAACACATTTTTCAAATATCCGTTTGATTTAAGATTTAAGACAAAAGCAGTATTTCGTATTTCCGATGGTGTTATATGTTGTATATATAATTATATAGGTAGATTTATCTATTACTTTTGAATAAGAGAAGAGAACGAACAGAAACAAACGCATTATTCGTTTTAAGTTCTTTAATTTACTCATGTTCATGTGCCTTATTTACTTTCCGCCAAACTTGTAAACGGTGTAAACAAATGCTCCGACGCCGACTACAGTTCGGACCCACTGTAATTGTGACCAATACCCAACCAACTCCTTGACCTCATCAGCGGGTGTAGTTTCTTTAATTTTGAAAAGCGTGTCGCTGACGGGTTTCATCATAACTAGAGTCCAGATTGGAACAAGCATTGATGCTCCGACCACTGGCAAATAAGCTGTATCTCTTGTGTTCAAATAGCAAGCAATACTTATTCCATTCGAGATAAAGAGGCTACTAAGTGCAATCTTGGAACCTCTGTTATAAATAGTTCTCCATGTTGAGAGTGGATCTTTGCTGTCCAGGGCAGAAGGGGCGGAGACTCCGCTAATGGCGATACTCAATCCAGCAAACACTCCTGTTGAAATCGTGAGCAATGGATGGAGATTTTGAGCACTCAGCAACTCCTGTAAGTAATTAAAGTGGATATTAAGGATAATTCTTTACTTTCAAAAGTATATTAGCTTTAACTACGATAAGTTTTTGATATATTTTGTAAAGTTATTTACTAAATTAGCCATATTCTTGTTGGGAGTGCGAGTGTGGTCCTAAAATCTCCTGAATTTCCCACTCTGAAATCTGAAATAATATTTGTTTCAATTAGATTCCGTGCTTCGACTGCGCTGCTGCGTGTATAATGCGAGCTAAGTCAAGATTTGACCAAATTCGACTGAACACAATTGACGAAATATAAGAATTTTAAATAGTACACGGACCAGGTGATGATGATGATGACAGGATAGGTGCTACTAATACTGACTTGCACAAATGTACAAGCTCGTGACTTGTAATAAGGGAAACGGTTTTGAGTGCTTATGCTGACCTTCAACGAGTTGATAAACGCTCTACAGATTACAGAAACCTGTATTGGAACTATAATTATACCATGTAAATTTTTTGTTGGCCATAGTACATCATCCATGGGTACATATTATTACCTAGTCCAGAGCACATCTGCTTGCGGGCTGTTTTCATTGCCCAATTATTTGAAACACTATCCCACCAAAACCTAGACAAAAAAGCCTCTTCTTCTGAGCTTCTCCGAGGCCAGTACAGTGTGTTTCAATCATACACGAGCTCATGGGCAGAGCGAGCAGGCTCGCCTCAAGGCAGAGGGGAACTCTGCCCATTTGTCGTGTATGTGTTTCAATTATTGTGGGAATCATTCATAGAATTTTACTTGGGCTGCTCCAGGTTTTCTTGACGTGAAATTGAGAGTTCAGCATTATAACACAGTTTAGAGATTACAGAAAGCGGTATGTTAAGCCAGAAATTGTCAAGCTGAATACTGTAGTTTTTTGTACGAGTGGAAGAGTGGATTGGTTTATGTTTATGCTGCTGCTGTTGTCTTATCAGATTTGATGGCATCCCAACCCTAACTACTACCTACCTACCTACTAACAACCTACCCGTCTTCTTCGTTCGTTCCCTCATTCTTTATGCCGTACATCCAAATCCAAATATCAACACATTTTGGGCCTTGACTTGGCAGAACGGGTAGAGCAAGAAATACATACATAAGTATACCTAGTACCTAGTCAACTTGCAACTTGGGGGCTTTCATCTGCTTCTTCGGGTCGGGATGAACGAAAATGAGTGACGGCGAACTGAACTACTGACTACGGTGTACGGAGAAGAAGTGACTGGTTATTATTTCATTAATTTGGTAATTAGCCTGTATGTTTCTGGAAAGTTGTAGTTTAAATTCGGAAGCTCAGTGCGTGAGCCCGCTGGCACCGAACCGAACCTGGATGGTAAGCTCACATACTTCAACATACATTCAACATTGGCATCTGCTGTCTGCCCGCATAAGCACATTAATAAGTATTAAAAATTAAAATGCATTACAAAATTAAGGATTGTATATAAGTACATATAGCGACATTTTTTATCCAGAGTGAATGGAATCATGGATGTTAAACTTCTTTATAGTAATAACTTACTCCGAATTTCTTTTAAGGTACACCGGTGAGTGATCAGATCAGTGGGTCTTAGTTTCAACAATGGTTTGGAATTTGAGCACGGGGTAATCTTCATAACCCCACCAACACTGAACACCTTTCAGCAAAGTCTTCCTGAAATTGATGCAAGTCGGAACCAAAGTCCATTTATTCGAACAAAACCAAAAATTCAGGATGGGTAGGAGCGCAGTTGTAGGATTCTGTCTATCACTCGCAATTCAGCTGTGCAGCTTCCATGTATCCATCGAGGGAAAGCCTTCTAGTTTCAATTCCGAGCTGGATTTTAGCCATCATGACATTGCGACCAAGGGTCAGGGCAGATGTGAAGCCATTACAATACCAATGTGCAAGGATATGCCCTATAATGAAACTTTTCTACCAAATCTCATGGGGCACGGGACTCAAGAGGAGGCTGGTTATGATGTTCATCAGTACTATGCTCTTGTCAAGGTTCGTACTAAAAATATACCAATTTAATAATATTACGATTAACATTGTAACTGGAGGATTATCTCAGCTCATTTATGGTTGGTATACAGGTTCAATGCAGCCCGGCTTTGAAAGTCTTCCTGTGTACGCTGTTTGCTCCCGTTTGTAATATATTACAACAGGTAACAATGAGCTAATTATAATCCAAACTTTAATTAGAGGACGCTACTATGCAAGATTATTTCAACGTGAAGGATTATCATGCTACTGCTCTTTTTACTTAGGCCCTGCCTCCTTGTCGCTCCCTGTGCGAGACAGCCCGTGCTGGCTGTGAGCATGTCATGATGACGTTTGGATTTCCTTGGCCTGAAAATCTGGATTGTACGCAATTTCCACCAAATCATGAGTTATGTGTCAACGGTGACATTCAACCAGGAAATCCAATCGATTTATCTCCGCCCGGATCAAACGGTGTCACTCCAATTCTGATCGACCGTGCAAATAAATGGCCACCTCCAGTACATTCTTTTGACAATCCAAAATATGGTGGACCTGGACCTGGGAAGGATTCAGGTAACGCTGCTGTTCAATCTGAACATGCATCGACTTGCTTCTACTATGATAGGTTCTTCAATTTAAATACTTTGATTCACAGGCAGCAAGGAAGTTCGGTGTCCTGATGACTGGCGCAAAATTGACCATTCTATTGGAGATGAGCTGACAGACTGCGGCGTTCCGTGCAGTATATTTGGTGACAATGAGCGGAAATCAGCCGCAATTGTCGTTTGTATAATAGGAGTTGTCACGTTCATTTCCTCAATGTTCACCATAATTACTGCGATATTGGATCCATCACGATTTCAATATCCCGAAAGAGCAATTGTTCACTTAGCGGTTTGCTATGCCTCACTTGCAGTTGGATACATCATTGGGGTGAGTCCACATATAGCTTATTAAGATTCAGAAATATAGAAAATTACACCGATTGGGAAGCAGGAACGTCATACGTTTTTTCTTTCTTTAGGCAATATGGGGATCCGAAATAAATTGCCACGATAATTATATTGTATTTGGACCTGGAGTTGCAAGCTGTAGCCTCATCTTTATGTTTGTTTACTTCTGCACAATGGCATCACATATTTGGTAAGCCCAACCAAACTCAAAACTGGCACTTCCTTTGTTAATTTCTTTGAAGATGAATGCAATTATTTGGCCGTGTCAATAATACGTGTAACAAGTAATTTTGTTGTATAGGTGGGTGTTATTATCATTGACTTGGTATCTCTCTGCTGGCCTCAAGTGGGGAGGCGAAGCAATTGCAGCCTACTCCTTGTACTTCCACTTATCCGCGTGGGGTATATCCGCCTTCTTGGCGATGACCACAGTGGCTCTTGGATACGTTGAAGGGGATCCACTAGCTGGACCTTGTGCTCTCGGTCTCCAGAGATCATCACAGCTTCAATATTTCATGTATGTAACAAATATTCAACACTCACTCGTGGTGACTGGTGACGTAGCTGGCAAACTCCTAGCGTCAATCGAAATAGTTTAATATAAACTAGGGTTGCTCCGAAGCTGCGGTCGGCCGAGGTGGGGGCTGTGACTCGCTTCGGCTTCGGACGAAGCAGGAAATACCCCGCTTCGGGCCACCTTTCCTATATCCGAAGCTTCAGGGCAACCCTAAAACTATGGCTGATAGCAGCACAATCTCTACTTTGAGTTTGCCTTCCAATTCTAGGACGATCCCTCTGCTGATCCTATTACTCATTGGAACAACATTTCTGATTTTTGGTTTCGTTGCCTTGTGTGGAATTCGAAAAGAAATTAAACGATCGACTACAGTAAATTCCGCTACTGACATGATTTCCGGTGGAGGTCAGAGATCATTACTATGGGATCAGCAACACGAACTCAACAATGTCGCAGTAAGGGAGCGAGAAGGAGCAGCTCGATTAGAATTTCTGATGGTACGTCGTTGAATTAGATTTCCCGAAATGAGCTCTGCTTAATCAGGAATCTGAAAGTGACGTTATGATACGAGACGAGACACGAGGTAAAATTATTTCAATTTTTTGCTCATAATGATTACAGAAAAGGATTGGCCTCTTCTCCATTTTGTACATCCTCCCGGCAGCAGCATTTGTTTATTCTCTCTGGTATTTGTCGAATCCAACTGCGACCAATGGTGTTCTCAGTTCAGTGATTGGAACATCCCGTCGTAATACGCAAACATTGTTTTATATTTCTCTCGTGAGGTATGTCTTCTACTCCAGTTTTCCATTCTCATTTTCTACATTTGTAGTATAATAATTAAGTTTGCATATTTTACATCTCTAAAATTATTTTTGCTATTTTATGACACAGATATAGTACGAACATGGGCTTTGGATCCGCTCTTGTGGTTTGGGTATTGAACAAAAAAACTCTCAAGACTTGTAAATCCATGTGTCAGTGTGCCAGTGTGTGTGAAGATAGATAAGATGGTTTCTTCAGGAACATATTTATGCAAGCAATCGAACAAACCGTCAGCCGTCGTTTTCGAAGTAGTTTATGACATATGAGTTCTTACGTTCTTCACATTTGACGAGTTCCTTCCATTTTGTGCCTTTATAGAACCTTGACATTTGACACTTTTTGCCTTAGGTAAGTCATAAGCCTTAATCTTGACAGGTTGCCTTAATTATGAAACCATGGAGATAACTCTACTGTCCAATGTAATTAACCTGCGATTCGACGCTCTTCCTCTATGCTGTATTCTTTCAACCTCATTTGGGTTCGGAGTAATATCTGCGGAAATTGTTATTCTACGTGTCTGTTATACGAATATGCGATCCGTGGATCGCACTCAGCCAAAAGTAAGTGGCTAAAAATTTGCAGAGTTGTTCCTCAAACAGTCCTAAACAACTTTCTAATGGGTGTCAAGAAGTTTCTATGTGTAGTTTGTCCGTTATAAATTCCTGAACATATTACTAAACACGTTTTAATTTTTAGCGGACAAGCTACGCATAGAAACTTCTTGACACCCATTAGAAAGTTGTTTAGGACTGTCTGAGGAACAACTCTGCAAATTTTTAGCCAAATCGAACAGATCTTATTCATTCCCGCATGTTAAAGATTGTGGCTTGTAACGGACAAACTATACATAGAAACTTCTTGACGCCCATTAGAAAGTTGTTTAGGACTGTCTGAGGAACAACTTTGCAAATTTTTAGCCAAATCGAACAGATCTTAATATTCCCACTATCCAGTGCATTGTCCTTTGAGGTAAGGAAAAATGTACGCGATCCCCGGATCGTATATGACATAATGTGTAGCTTTGGATACGACTTTTATAAAATTGACATGATATATATAGTAAAAGTAATCAGGAATAAGACAAGTAGAATTATACGTTAACAGGAATTTTAACATTGTGATTAAGTAGTTATAATATTGTGTACGGTAATAGATTTTATAGAATGTATAGTACTACTACTAATACTATCATTACGTTTTAATTCTAATTCATATACTTTTACTGCCGTTTGCAATTGCAACACTTTTATGCACGTGACCACGAGGGTTGTGTTAGTTTTGAGATGTAACGGATTGACTGTAATTTAATCGCTCGCATGGAGAATGGAAAATAGATACATTCAGTTTTGTTGATCTGCTTTTCTACACTAATGTTACCACAACCCAGTACTTTTTAACTTATTGAACAAAATCACTGCACCAAACCGTGATGTTTCGTTTTCTGTTGCAAGCTAATTTATTTTTACCTTATTCTTTAGGAGTCGGAGTATGTAAAATATAGAAACTCTTGTTAAATATTAATTAAAATAAATACAAATGAAATTTTTAATTGTAAACACTGTACTGTGCTAGCTGTAATTGTACGACTGACGTATACGGTGAAATACGATTCACAAACTAATTAATTGTTTATAGTCCGTAGTTTTTGCATAGTAAATGAAGTAATTAGGGAATTCCATTACCAGGCAGGGATGCTATTTTTAAACCGTTAATTAATTTAGGAGATCACACAAATTAGGATTGTGATCTTAGTCGTACGTACGTCGTTCTCGTTAACCAACCATTCAATCATGATGAGCCCTTTTTCAGTTGCTGTTCATCTCGCCGTCTTCCCACCGCATATTCAGCATAGCTCAAATACCCGTCGTTGTCCAAGTCATCGTCTTCCAGGACTTTGTCAATTAAATCTGTACGTATACGCCAAGAGGAAGAGGAAGTAATTTAGTTCGTGTTTTTTAATCGAGTTCTAAGGCGAGGCGGCCTGAAGCCAAAATCATCTAAATATTATTGAAAACAGATGGATGGGGGAAGAGAAAGTTATTATTCCCAACCTCTGGTTTTGAGTAGGAAGCTCGAAACAGGGAAAAGTAATTAAGGCATGGAATTAGGAAAGTGGAAGTGGAGGCGGGAGTTGACTAATTAACTTTTTCCTTATTAACCGCAACACGCGCCGTCACTTTTTTTTAGTTCACTTACCGATATAGTACTTGAAATCTTCCTCTCGCTGTCTGGCCGCTTCCCCAGTTCGCTTGAGAAATTCTATATGGTCCTCTTGCTCTTGTTTCGAATTAGAATGTGAATTCGAGTTGTGCTCTACTTCGGTCATGGGAAGAACGTGTGAAATTGCTTTCAGTATCTCTAATCCATCCAGTTTGCTGTTATTGTCGAAATCATGCATTCTGGAAGAGATTAATTATATGATTTGATTCCGGTTGTAGTTTAATGCCTTAAAATTACAATTATAAGTGGACAGTACTCAACTCACTTGAAGTAATGAAATTCCATCTCTTCAGGAGAAAGTTCTTTCCCATCCGTGAATAACCAGTCACCCATATCTTCCTTCAAGTGCCTGTAAACAATTAATTCATGGCATGCGGCCCATTCCGGCGTAACATAATTTCCCACAATACAATAGGTACCAATGCGGAAACATAAGAAACGCAAAGCGACGCGACTCCGAAATTAATACTAATCATAACTGACTACTGTAACAGCAGAAATACTTCTGAAAATGAAATACTTTCTCTGGTTGCTTATCAGTCCGCTTTCAAAATTAATTTTACTTTCATTTTACTTACTCCATATCATGCAGTAGCTGTTTATCTTGAGTCAGCTTCGGTACAGGCCCAGGATGCCCATGACCGCTATCATGTCTCTGAGGCACATAGTGATGATGGTGGTGATGCGGGTCGGGGTGATTTTGTGGGGTTCCACGAGGATGGTGTGGACCACGAACACCATTTGTTAACGGAAGTAGAATAGCGAGTACTGTTGTCAATAAAGCGAACGCTAGTGATGGAAACCCGGAGATGATCGTTGGTCGCATTGTTGTAAATTAAAGCTCTGTCATCGGGATTCTTATTGAATTCTTACACGTACGACGTGTACGAGTAAATGATTTTTTACGACGATTTATTTAACCCTTTCACTCAAATGTATGAAAATTTAGTAATTTACAACTCCCTTTGCTGTCTTGTCCTCTACATTAGGTTTGGATTTCTTGATGAAATTATGAAGTATACCTGTAGATGGCTGCAAACAGGCAATAAACCATAGTCAAATTAACCGGTGGATTAAACTAAATTACCAAAATCGTTCAAATTATAGCATTGCAACAAAATAAGTAAACAAATGTTCTTCCGAATCCCAAACATGTAAATGAGCGCTCTTGATGCATTATACACTTACATTTAAAAAAAAACATTTTAACAAGTGGCAGGTTTTCAGAACAGGTTGAAAGTTGAATACAAATCAGCATTCACTTAGAATTTGAGCAAACAGTATTGATTACAAGTGAGATTTATGGAAGATATTGGGTAGGTAGGATGTACTAGAAAAGTCAAAACCCTGTTGTTTGCACTTGATGGTGCGATAGGAACTCATCTGAGCTATTTGTTATTTGTCCGAATAGGGATGTTAATACGGGATTAGTTCCAATTGATATAGTTCCGCTCGGACTCCATTATCGGAAACCACACGGAGAGTGCTGATAATCATCTCCCCTTTCTCCACTGGCCTCGAATTTCCTTTCACTCAAATAGCCTTTGATGAGTGAGCACTCGAGAGGGACTTGGGACAAAGACAACAAAGTAAATATGTATTCATTCCGCTCTTTTCAATGAACTCCCGAATCTCTTTATGTCTTCCAATCCGAACCTGAACCCAAATCCACCAACATTATTATTATACTGAAAGGGGTCTCTCTCCCGTCCAATCTGTACTACTTCCCGACTTACACACACAGTTTAGTTTAGAATGACAAAGTACTTGCAAATCCCTTGTCATTTATTTCACAATCAGCAACATTTGTACAATATATCCATTGTGCTCTAGTTTAATGTTTCAGAAAATTCTTGCGAGAACAACGTATCTCGCCGTATGCTAAACCCATCTACCGTTTAAACACAAGCTACAAGTTGCCTACCAGAAAATTACTTGTTTTTCTTTGCGAATCGTGGAATGTAAAATTAAATATTTAGACCTTTCATAGAAAAATAAGATCAGTTGCGTTAGAGCAAAATTTGTGGAATGGCAAATTAAATATATTCATTTTCAATGTTCATAAATTTAGAGTCTGTTTTAACTAGAAAACAAATATTTGCAAATTGACTGCCAAAAATGAATCATTTCTTAAACAAAATGTATAGTTCAATGTTCTATTTTTCTGTGCAGGCCAAGTTGGAGAGACAAATAGCGTACAGGATACATAGTTTAGAATTTTTGCACGAAATGCCACATGGCACATGGCACATGATCTTTTGTCATTTCATAATGCGATGGAAATAACACCAAATCGGAACCAGAGCAAAGTGGATAGACTTAGCTTAGCATTCATTCTATGAATAGAGAGAAAAAAGAGCTAATGGGGATTTGGGCTCTTCGGAAATCGGACATGCCATATGGTTTGTACTGTGTTACATGCTATGAATTTGAATCCTTGTTCTAAATTCAGGGACCGAATGCCAGGGGCTACTGTTTCTATAAAAAGAAAGAGCCATATGTCAAGCAGGGGTCATTATGGGATGACAGATTTGGGGATTCGCCCTTTTATTTCCTGGTCCCGTTGTTGTAATTCCGCATGGGCCCTGGTCTTTGATCCTCATTTTCAATAGAGTCGCTATTCCTCTCTCAACACCTTGTCATCAAACAATGAAGTTTACACGTGTTTAGTCCTTGGCCTTGTACTAATATTGGCACTTGTTTGACGCTTTCACTTGGCACTTGTCTTATAAAATTTATGCTCGCGTGTTTCAGTCAATTATGTTAAGCAAATAATGTAAAGTAATTTTATCTACCGTAAACGAAATTGCATTTTTCCTATCCTGTACTTAAACTACTGAATATATCGTAATCAAAATATTGAACACATTTGTCCCGCTCCAGCTTTCTCTGAACGTGAGAATTCCTACAAATAATATAACCACACTTTATTACCACACAAATCTTTATAACCACACAAAAATAACTGAAGTACCTAATGAAATCGTATAAATTCCTCTTGAATTCTCCAAATAAAAAAAGCGTTTGCTTCCCTAGATTGCGTATATATTTACGGTGCAGATCATCAGTCAACGCGTAATGCATTAGACTATGTGTAAGCGTAGTTATCTAAGTTAATTTATGTTAATTGACTTACACCGCTGACTAAGTCTCTCAGCTTTCACTCACACGCCACACAACTAGGATCCGGAAACACTACCTGTTGATTAATTTTGTTGAAGAAAAAAAAGTGATAAACTTTCAAAATTTTGATAAGAACGAAATAAATACGTCTATACCAACAACCACTTGTTATACAGTAGTATTGTGCACTTTTTCATGACAGAACATCTGTTGGCAAAGCAGGAAGAAAGTTAGCTTAGCTGAAAATAACCTGGTCATGGCTACAATGATTGTATATAATCTTCGTGTGACTTGTGCAGAAATATATTCATGGATACTCGAAGTGTACAGTATAGCTAGCTCCCGGTTTTTCTCTCCAGCTTCTCCGAATCGGTCCGTGTTGGCTTTCTTCGAGAAAGCACAGGGAGATGGAGACAGTAAGAGCAAAAAGAGAAAACCGTGCGTCGACTTTCACTTTCCGGAGCATCCCAACTCGCTGATCATGACTTCCTAAAACATTCACAAGTTTCATGCATACATATGACCAGCAAATGCACATTGACTGCTTATCTAATATTGAATTAATGATGAGACTATTGCAATGGGACAAATAACATGAAAAATTTCCTCAATTTTCAGTTAGATTTATTTATGTCGCACGTCGCCGCGGATCGTTGACGTGACTGATATGAATATGTTAAAAAGTAAATTATAGAGTCATACTGTATCAGTTTGCAGTTGTTGACCTTGAATTTCTTCATCCTGTAATCATCTGTAATTACCTGCGATTTGAGATGCGCCACAGATACAAGTATCGTATCGGAATTAGTGTAGTTAATTTTAATAAGTTTTTCAGTTTTAGATCAATAATGCTACTTTGTATTTTTTATTAAAATATCCTATACTCTAATCGACATAACATCACGAACGGGGTTTAAGAATTACTAGGACCGTAGTGTGTTGAATCAATTCAGCTAAAATTTAATTAAATGGGCCTTTAGCTCCAGTCCCAATTGCGGTGCAATCGAATTCTTTCTGGGGAATGATCTGGAATACCTAGCAACGTATTATGAATTCAGTTTCCTGGAATTATTGGCATTCAATTTAAAACTATCTGCATATATTCATATGCATACTTTATTTTCTGCGTAAGGCCAGTAATCATTCATCCCCCTCCATTACATTTAAACCCTTGTTTCCTCAACTCCCCCAAGACCTTCATCAGAAGCCCATTATCCCATTACCCCTCGCACTCTGTTTAGCTTTGAAATAGGAAACCTGGCCTAGCAGAACCTGGAGCCCCAGATCGGATTTACATACTTGGAAGACAATTATGGGTTCAATTGAATATGGGATAGTCCATGGAACCTGGAATCAGGTGGATGGGATTGAACGACGATATTTCTATTCTCCCTGGACTCCGCGTCTTATTTAACCTCTTCGCTCCCAATACGCAAATGCGCGTATTGAACGAAACAACACCAGCAACCCAAGTACGTGCATGGACGTATCCAGTTTGTTGTCGCCGGGAGCCCAATACGCGTATGCGTGTATCCCACCAAACACCCTCAGTATCCCAATACGTGCATTTGCGTATT
>JAQFYT010000879.1:0-20169 GCA_034694925.1 Ceratophysella denticulata
AATTTAGGAGTGATCACGAGAGTCGCCAGCTTTATGCAGTAAAGCAGCTTCTCCAATGTGGTCTCAAGGAATGGTCTCAATGGTAGAATTGATTTCCAACCACAGAACCATCCTGGCTCCCTAGATAGGGCTGTAACACACGACTTGTCCATGTTGAACTGTGCAAGGCGACAGGAGGGGATATGAAAGCAAGATAAGGAATGTAGTGAAATAAAATATCGAGCCGAGTACATTTATTTCATTTGTTTGTGTGGAAATCCGAAATCCCTGTTTCCCATCATCCCATCACTCGAATGGCTTTCAGTTGTTCTGACCTCTTTGTTTCCATACGACGGAAGTGAAAGCCGGGAGAAAGTTGAGAGGAATTCTCTCAAGTATCGTCAGCTCAAATAAGCCATAAGCTCGCTCAAATAAGCCATAAGCTCTGCCCCGGTTACCTCCAACTGTAGGACTCGGGCTTATTGGATCACACTTCCAAACTCCTTCACTCACAACTCTTATCTCCCTGATATGACGGCACAATGCGCTGTAAATGCGATACAGGGCATTTGACTAACTCTGTAACACAGTTTTCCTTTCAATGTCTTATTGAGAATCAATGCTATATTGAGCAATGCTTAGCATCTCCCCGAATCCTATGTACAACTCTAAAATGTATAAATTTGGAAGAGTTCGGTTAAGTACCGAGCTTAACGTGGCCTAACCATAGCTTAACCTAACCTAACGAAAGTTATGCAGCTCCAGAAATTTCCCGGGAACCGCACACAATTCTTTTTTAAATGTTTGTTCCAACTACACTTATTGTTAGATATGTGTTCCCAAACTTAATGTAACGCACATATAAGCTACGCTTTCATGTAGCATTGTATTCAGTGTAATATTGTTCAAAAATAGGCAAAATGTCGAAATTTTTGCTCATTTGCATTCATGGAGTATTGTTCTAATCAATCTCTGTGTATTTTTCAGTGCATTTTCGGTTGATCTTGCCCGCAGAGGTAATAAGTCGGAAGTTATTACTCATAATTTTTTTTGCTTTTTGTTAGCGTTTTTGTTGGAAATGAGAAGGAAGCTCACTGAGATCGTAAAGCCAGATCTTAGTCGGGTCTTTCCCATTTGTCCAAGATTGTATCATATCAGAGGCAATAATAGTTTCTCCTAACTTTTCCATATTTACTCCAAGTTATGTCGTTTTATCGGAATTGGAATTTCCCAATTTCCTCAATGGATATTCTTTCAATGGAGTAGATTATTCTCGTATGTGCTTCTACCAAAAGTTACAATGAACTCATTGTTGTATTTGGGGGAGGCGTAAAGATGAACTCCAAGAAAGCTGTTCGCGGTAACAAAGTGGGTATGCTCATCCAAATTCTATTGCTGAATTCAGCATTCACCCAGAAAACGAGATGTGTTATTGCCAAAAAAAAAGTATTTTTCTCGGAAGCTCAGTTGACCATATAAAGTAGGGCAGGACGGAGCAGATGAACCGTGAACAAGGCGGAACCCAAACTCCATTCTGTCCCTCCTGATTTAATTTTGGTTCCGAAGAGTAGGCGGGCAGTGGGACAGAAAACTACGGGCTTTGGCTGCCTCTGACATTTCTTTTCTTTTCCTTCTTTTAATGCAGACGGATGAGCCAGGAAGTGCATGGAGCTGGAACAGCGGAGGGACGATCTATGGCCATTGCCATTCGTGACTTATGGCGAACCTATGGACTCTCTGTACGAGTCGAACAACACAAAACACTTCTTACCAAGTAAGTAAAGTGCCTATTTAGGGCCTTCATGTCTTTCCGGTTTCCGGTAGTCTAGTTTTCCACCATTTCTGGAACCATGCCGATCGTTTCAGTACTGAGACAGGCTGACAAGCATAAATACAAAGCAATTCCTAGACCGAACCCTAATGTAAATGCAAATGTGTTTTTGGTACACAAAAGTAAGAAATGTGTGGATATCAACATCAACATACATAGAAATGGTATAGAACAGGACCCTGTGTACTGCAATGTGAGGTTTTACATTAGATCTTTTATCAACGGATATTTTGCTAAACAGCATCGTAATAAATGGCGCCAGGGTCATTCGACGTATATCTGTACGTGTTGTTGATTGTCAACGCGTCGTCGTCCTCGATCAGCCGGATAACCGGACGGACTTTGCCGCTTGGAAATTGGAAAGGCCAGCACACTGCACAAATCTACGTCAGGTTATATCTGTCGATTTAGCCCCGCAAAGCTTAGCTGCGAAAAAACTTGGCGCCAAAAACATGGCAGGCACAAGAAATGTTTCAAGAAGCCTAATTTGGGTTTGGTTACCCTAGCCTAGCCTATCAAAAATTAACATAACTAGCATATTTAGCACAACATACTCGTAGTTTTATGTTTACGATTTTTTGACCGCTGTTTTGTATTCATTTTTATACGGAAACGTACTTTGGCAATACACCGTTTGCATGCAAAAACTAAATCTGAGAAACGATAATCAAATTATATGTGTAATGCGAATTTATATCTTATCGTTCTCATACGGATAGATTCAGGTTTAGCAGAGTAATGTTATAGCGTAGCTGTTGTGTAGCTCAACGCTTCCACCGAATTGGCGTATCACCCTGAGAGAAACTTTTGTGAAACAAAAACCTGGAATGACTTCTTTTTGTTGTATCGAGAAAGGCTTAAAGGGTATTTTTCTTTCTCCAAATTCAATTACAAGCCTCGTATCCATCCCAAGTGCTTATCGAGGCTTGTTGTTGGAGATCCCTTTCAGCGCCCTGATGTCGCCCCACTACTTATTTTAATGAGGCTGAGACAATTAACGAGACCTCACGGCATATTTTCTCCAGGGCCCAGCCTACGCGTTTCTTCTCACCGGGAGTTCCTGAACAACGAAACGGAATAAAAGAATAAACTTTTGTATTTCCTTCCAACGCACGTACAGACATTACCATTTTATACTAGTGGGAAGGAAAGACCCAAGGAGTTGAGCCAATTCGACATGAATCGAGGGTAAAAGTTGGTTCTTTTCTTTCAAATCCCACGGATTTGAAAGTGGATTTGGACGTATACGTATGAAATACTAATCATTAGCCTCCTCAAGCGTAGCATGTGCCGATCAGATCTCAGATCGTTCTTCAGAACAGCGTTTCCTGTTATTTAAGGACTTTTGAATCTGCTTATGGAAAACGAGCAACCCCGCTGTGTGATTTTGGCATCTGGATACCACGTGTTCTTATTGTGTCAAGCTTTCTACGAGCTTTCTCCTTGTTTTAAAATAAGCCTACCAGTCGCCTTGTAAATTAAGCGTCGGTATTCTAGCGTTGCTTAACCCTTTGCACATTAGAATGCTGGAAGATGAGGATGTAAATAAAAGCTAGGTACCCTGAGTGTAAAATGAAGATATTCAAATTGAGCATCTTCAGTCGTGTACAGATGTTGCGGTCAAGCTCGGATTTACAATGAAATATACGGGTGCACCACCACAAGCCACAAACCCCAACCTGAAACCCATGCCCTCCATTTCTTAACTATTTTCCGTTTGGCTGTAGAGGGATGAATAATGATTTAAAATTTCGATTTACGAAACCGACGTATCGTTTACTTCGCGCGCACGTGACGTAAAGTAACATAAGGACGATAAAGACCTATAACTGTAAGTGAAAACACGTTAAAACCATTTGTTAACGCTGTCGAAGTATTTGTCGCCCCATTACATTTATACAGTAGATTTCCGTAATAAGTTTGCGATTTCCGATGTATTCCTTATAAATTTTATGATTTCCTGAAATAAGAACTCGAAATCGCGCCGTAGGAATACTAACACTTACCGGTGAAATATGTTTACAATCAACTCGATGTAACGGATTGAAATTCACACAGCTCATTTATGCCAAGATATTAACGGGAGCTTTTCATACGGGCGTCAGTGTGTTGGCCTGCCAGCTGGTCGCTTGTGCTCGATTTAAAAAGAATAGAGAATAGTTCAAGGGTTGAATCCCGAAACCCTTGTGCAATCAACCCTGAACAACAAGCGGAAGTCAGAGCTGACTAGAACATCGTAAGAAATGGGTTAAAAAGACTTTTAGTTCAATGTTTTTTCCTCGTTCGAACTCAACTACTTACTTCCTACATCTGTTCCAACCCAGTTCATGAGAACCCACTCAGTTCGCTCTTCACTACTGAACCTATTGTACATTACAAAGTCACTTCGCGTTATTGGCAAGTTCACCAAGTGTGCTATATCCCATGGCGTGTATTTCTAAAGGTATCAGTAAAGGTACACCATATTCTACAATTAAGAAAAATACGCTTTATTCCTGGTAACGGTAATATATATGTTTACAAAAACGTATCGTTGAATTGTCCACGACGAAGCGTCCTTGTTCTTAGGCGTTATTGAGGAGAAAGCGGAGAAGTTTCCCTCTACCTCGTTTCACTCCAGATCACAATTCGCATACAAATTGAAGTCGAACCTTCTTGGGGGAAGAAGAGTCCCATTTCTTCCACGCACGTAGTTTTTCTCTGCGGAGGGGCCGGAACCTCCTTAGCCCTCTTCTGTCTTCATTGAAATGAAATAAATTCATAACATCAAGTAGTTTGTTAGACAACGGCAGGACTATATACTTAAACTTCCGAGAAACCCATCTATCCAATACACTTCCAGTCTATGCATTTACCATTTATTGGTACACTACTTAAATACAGGGTTGTAAACTACAAAGATACTAATGCATCAGGAATTATAGTTTGGTTTGAACCTATAGGTACTACTTTTTGACTAATTTTTAAGCTTTCAGTTTTTCATTAAAAAAAGTCTTAACGTTATCCTTTGCCGAATGCTCATTTTGTAAGCTATTGAAGCAATCAGCAGCAAGTCAAAGACGAAAGACCGCAATGTATGTATGTTACAAGGGAGGGAGTGTTTCAGGTAATGAAAATAGCCGCTCCCTGCACATTCCAAAGCTTACTAGCTCACCGCAATCAGACCACCCATTAAAGACCGCAATAGAACTATAGATGAAAATCAATTCAATTTTACTGGACTCTAACCAATCTTTTGCAAATTGTCGAAATATATTTTTGCAAACCCTAAAGTGTTTTGAATAACGTTCGATAGAATAGTAACCCATTGAAACAGTTGTGTTGCCAACCCATATCCTCATTGCATCGTGCCGCCTGATTTATTAATCTGGTTCGTTGAAAAGTAAGAACTTCCTAATTGAATTAAGCTAAGTTTTAATCGTGCTTAATAAATAATACGAATTTTAAACACTAAAGTTCCATGGGAAAGAATTTTGATAACCTTTCTCGCTGTGACATTACTAACTAATCAACAAACAATATACCTATGTATTCTGAATATCCATGTGGAACACTAGAAGTACATTGCATTATTTAATCCATCTATTCTCGCAACCCTGTTTTCAATGTCTCATTCAATTTTCGAATTCCGAACTAGATGATTTATCGAGAAAGAGCTGAATACTAGCTGACTCAGGTCTAACTCAATTTAACCGGACATACCTTTAAGACGGGTTCGGCGGAAGCCGTACAGATCCCTAGCTGGCCCTCCTGTATATTTGGAAAGAAGGGCCGTACTAATGCCAATTTGTATTTCCTTCCTTCTCCCTCTGAACCCAAAATGTGGTTCAAAGGAATCTGGAATTGAGTCATGCAAGGAGAAGCATTATGGTTTCGGAATACAATTTGGAATATTTATGAGTCGCGGAACTGGGTAATATCTATATAAATATAAATACACGGAATACGGAATGTGGGACTGTATTATACATGAGATTCACGTACTCCCATAATATGCCCCATACAGAACCCGAGTGATAAGTCCTGAATGTCAGAGCTTCTTCTCAAGACGCCTTACTTTTTTGGAAAACATATAAAACGTGGAAATATGCCCATATAATTTCCTGTGTTACAGCACCAGAGCAATCCATGGGGTTAATAGCTTTATTTCGTGAAAAATGCGTTCAGTAAAATGGAGTTAACTAAAGCAGTTGTACGATTTGTAAAAAAATACCTATCTTGTCAACTTTGATATACCAAAAGTTCAAACTGAGCTTAGGTTAAATCTTAGACTACACTAATATGATAAAGAATTCTTGTATACCACATACAAAGCTCATCTTATATCTGTGGTATATATTATTGTTGTTTCAGAACGGCAAAATACAACTTTCTGGAAGTTTTTGATGGAAATGGGTCAGCCGTGAGCTTCAGGACGTCGTTAGTGGGTGATGACGTCAACCTACCCAACGCCCGTCCATTAATTGCATTCTCACCTCCCGCGAATCTTAATGGTATGATTATACAGGAGCACGTTCTTTTAGTTAATATGTGCTCTGTTCTGTCAACTTTTGCGCAATTTTCTATTTTCATGCTTCTGTCTGTTACGGTTGGTGTGAAATAAAAATTTTAAATATTTGCAAAAACGAAATCAAGGTTTTGTTGTTAGATTAGTTTAAAAAAAGGCGAATTTATCTGCGTGACTGCAGCAGTTTCGAGTCTTAAAAGTAAATTTCTTCTTCAAGTCTGCCGGTAGCATGGCAAATGCATTTGTACTTGTACCTTATTATGCCGAATCTGAAACTAGAACACGTAGTCACCAATGGATATTTAAGGACCTGAAAATTGTGTGCGTATCTTCTCTATTAAAATTTAAACTGTAAACTTAAGCCAAATCCAAGCTCCCAAAGTGTACACTAAGATTGAAATCTGCACAAAGTTACGCATTTGCTTCCCCGGTTACTCCAGCCAGTCGGGATGAGAACGGCGGGGTAGAAATTTACATATTAATGACACAAGCGACGACGTTAGAGTAGCTTTCGTAGTAATCCAAAACTCATCCTGAACTGGAAGTGGAAAAAAGTTAAAGTCAACGGTAAATCAGCATAAGTAAATTCAGATTTTTATCCAGAAATGTCGTCTAAATGTGTCGTCAAGTCTCTTGCCATTCTCTGTTCTCAGATATAAATTCATAAAATATTAAAATGAGTGAAAAAAGATTAAATCCAATCCAAAGTAAGTAGGCCCGCCTTCAGACCCGGTGGCAGCAAGACATGGCTAACTTCTAAAAAATGAATGCCTGGTCGTATTTATAAGGATTTTCATTTGACATGAATGGAATCGGGATAACTTAGTAAAGCCTCCGCTGCTGCCTACCGACGACTTTCTCTATTGTTCTCCTTTGTTGAACATTATTATGATTCCGCAGGGACACTTGTTTATGGACATTACGGATCGAGTCGAGATTTTGAACTCCTGGAAAAGTACGGTATTCCGCTCAATGGTTCCATAGCCCTCGTCCGCTTTGGAGCTCTCCATCCTTCCAAAGTCGTAAGTGCCACAAGAGTGTGTAATTTCAACAAATCTCATACAATTCTGTTTGAAATCTTAATGATCTTGGAAAACGTAAGGAAATAAGTTTTTGGTGCCTGCTTTGATTTTTTACTGAATAAGCAAAAAAAAATTCTAGCACTAACAAATGCTTTTACGTCAGAAGAATCCCATATCTCATAGCCAGTAAGAGAAAATCAATGGGTTCTGTGAAACGGCTAGGTATGAGAAATATTTACGAGACGCCAGCATTTCTTTTTAGATTTTTTGGCCAGGCAGAGGCAGGAGTGCCTGCCTTCGGAATCAATAGCAATATTATAATTCCCATGAGAAATGGTGTAATGCCCTCAGCCTTTCTCCATGATGAAAAATAAAAGAGAAAGTCACTTCAGCGTTAAGTTGTGAATCCCGGCCCATAATCGTATATCACCAATAAGGTATTCATAGAACATTGATACCCGGGATCAAGTCAAGTAGCAGAGCGGTGGTCGTGCGCTGGAGAGACGAGGGTGGAAACAACATCAAATGCATATGCATTTTGCATATTACTTTTCTAAAGTACTGTTGTGTTAACGTCAGTTTGAATAACTTAAGCAGGGCTTTAGAAAATAGTAAAAATTTCTGTAGTTTGAACAAAAAATGACAATTTACTGAAGTTTCCGTAGGTCAGGAGAAATATGTTCTGTGTAACCATTTGGGTCCGTTTTGCTCACATTCATAATTTTCAGTGAATAACGTGGCCAGTTACATTAAGAATTGACACTTTGTGTCCTTTTATAATTTCCTACGATATACAGATATACGGCATGAACTAACAATTTTTCCATAGCTTACTAAAATCGAATAAAATGATGGCGGAATCTAAAATAGAATATTCTAAGATTGACTCGAACATAGTGGAAAAGAAAGCCACCTTAGCGAGACGCTTATCAATTCCGTGCTTATGATGATGTGAGTGGAAAGACGGGCTATTTTGTTTTTATAGGCGGGAGTTGCCGTTAGTTTTGGTCTGAGCGGAGTTGTATTCTACCCGGATCCAGTTGACTTCGGGCCTCTGCTTCCTGGTGTGGCGGTGCGACGAGCCTCCCTTCTTACTCTCAGCCAGATACACGAGTACCAAGTGAGTTTCCTTGTCTTCTCCCGTCTACACCCACCCTTACTCTTCTAACATGTCAACCTCGTCACGCGACAGTTCCACATGGACTCGATTAACAAAATTCAAAATTCCTTTAGGCTTCGTTTTTCAAGAAACGCGCCATCGTGTTTCACACTAAACTATTTCTAACAACTTCAAGCCATCAACTAATCTGAAAGCTTTAACCAATTTGTTTTCAATGCATCCGTTCGAAATAAGAAACGCGAGCGCGCTTTTCAAAAATTCAATTTTAACGATTTATGTTAATCTCTTTGAATATATACTTTTAGAAAATATGGAGAATCACGGTAAAATATCTCAAAAATTGGGCGTAAAATATAAAAAGAGGTATATGGGTAACTTCTGGTTAAATCAGGAAGATCCTAAAAGCAGTTCTATCTTGGGGTTGCATACTTTTTAAACCTAGCTAAACCAGACAAGCAATATAACCGGAAGTCTATAGGTTAATCGAAAATATGCGTTCCAAGACCAGAATCGCGTACTATCTAGAGCAATAAAGTGATATTTCATCTTTGATGCTTCTCAGGACGGGTTTGTCGATGAATTTGTTTCTTTTTGAAGAAAAGAAAGTTTATTAGTGCTCCGCGTCCGCACCATGTAGCTATCCATCTCTCTATCTTATCTGGAGCTGAGATTTATTCACAAAGGCATGTCCCCAGCAGCGTGTGTAGTGTCTCCTGCCGTCTGTCTGTGCGAGTCTCCGACTTCCTATTTTGTCCTGGTCCCCTGTGCCTTACAATATTATTACAAATGGTTTACTTGTTTTTCATCCCCCTCCTTTCTTCTTCCCAGAAAGTAAATAAGCTACTTTTCTTCGCTCTTTCCCCATTTCCCTTTCAATCTCTCCTTATCCTCCTCACAAAACAAATCCCAGCATTCTTAGACGGACTTCTCCGTTCTAAGAAATCCGAACCAAAATAACAAAATCCAGTTTCTTCATTCAAGGACACACATGATCCAGATTTGGTGACATTTCAAAAGAATGGTCCAGCTTTGATCTTACTCTCATCTTTCTTCCTCTGATCCCTGATTTCTGTAATTGTAATGCAAGGCTTAAGAACACGTCTCAAACTGCGAACAGACCTTAAAAAGCATGAGGCGAACGCGTCTGTCTGTTCTGTACAGTACTTGACTGAAATGCATTCGTGAACAGCAATTCAGCAACAGCGATAGTTTGATAGAGTTGGTCAATTCCATAGTCCATAGAATTTAACTGAATTTTTATTAATGGATTTTGCGAAAATTCTAGTGGTTGTTTCTTAGCTATTTTGAGCTATAATGTTTCCAATTGAAGCAAGAGTCTAAATGCACCACTCATGTTGACGATGGCACTTAGTTTATAAAAATCCAATTAGGTTAGGTTAACAATATCGTGCAGAATAATTTTTTTAATTCAGGTTCCAGGTATGAGGCGCCGTTAGAACCTGAATTTAACCGTGTTTTTGTATTTGTAAATTGTAACCAAGAAAGCCAAGTATAAGGTAACATAAACACTTGCTGCGAAAAGTAGACGAATTAAACATTATAGACTCTGACGCCCTAGCTGTAAGACATGACTTTGTCTATCAACTACTTTCCCAGCATTTTTAATTGGAGACCCATGTAATCTATAACATAACTGATCCAAGGAATTTCTAATTTCGCTCCACTTATGCATAGTGGGATTGGAAAAGCTATTAAAATAAGATACAGTCCTGTTCTCTGCCTCTGAATGAATTATTAAACGCTCATAGCTTCACAAAAGCTCTTTTGGGACAATGGAACCCATAGATGAACTCATAAGTCGGTACAGACCCAGACCCGTGAATATACGTAATGGACCGATATGAAGCCAAACCGGATGAATTCAGGACCGAGACCGAGTAGTTGATAATAAAGATAAAAGTAGTGGGCTCACACTACCACTGTTTCGGCGTGGAAGCAACTGGTAATAATCAAGTTGAATGGGGTTGTCACTTTATTGCAGAAACACAAGAGCCGCCTAACACTCCCTTGTCATACCATCAGCTTTAATGATGCCGAGAATCTATTAAGGTAAGACTCACTTCGTTTCCCAAAATGTTGTTTCAATGTTCCAACAGGCTATGAAATGGTTTGAAATGGCGGAGTTCAATACTCAGACTTACGTATACAATTAGGTGTAATTGATGTGGTCTGATGTTAAGTGTAATGTAGGCTGGAGGCTATAATAAAATTGTAATAATAGAAGATCACTATAGCGTTATTTTGTACAATTGAGTTGTAATTTTATGAAATTTCTGGACCTATTTGAATTGCGAACTTCTAGTAACGAATCCTTTCAAAAAGTCCACTTGTATCTTCGTCTCACGGAAAACTTTTCACCTTTTTTTCTGCCCAAGTAAAATGCGCGGACTAGAAGCCCCGATTTAGCGAAGTTGACAAAACAAGCGCAGATGGTTCGATAGGCCCATGTTCAGAAATTATTTTCCTGATTAAAGTTCTAAAAACCTTTCGTTCGACTAAACTGAGATTGTTTTGTCAAGTTCGCTAAATCGGAAATCGGAACTACATGACCGAACTTTTTTGGGACCGAAAGATTCTCAGTTTTTCGCTCTCTCTGATACGCACTGTACTTTTCGCGTTTTTATTTTTTTTATCATTGCGAAATCTGCTAAAAATTATGAAGAAACGTTTTTATAATGAGCTCATTAGCGCTAGAAACTAGAACCAAGTTGTATTTAAAAACTCCATGTTTTTCAGATTGATGGAAAGTGATAAGAAGAGCCTTGTGGGCCCAGCTGACTGGATCGGCGGTCTGTTTGACCACGAGAGGCCGTACCCCTTGGGCGGAAGAGTGGAGGGCCGACTCCGAGTTTTTAATGAGTTGAAGACAGGGAACATTTACAACGTGGTAGCTGCCATTCCCGGGGCCTGGGAGTCGGACAGGTGAGAAAAAGATAAAAAGCTTCCTTCACCGCACTCCTCTCCACAAGGCCCCACTTCAAAACCAGCTCAAAACTCTTCCGTCCGTCACTCCTGTCACCACACACACAGCAGCGCGTCTCAGGGATTTCATCCACTTTCACCCAACTTTCCCCGTTTAATCTCATATATGAAATGCACCGAGCGGCCCAAGCAGAATTAAATATATTTTCACAGAAATTTTATGATTTCTCATAAACTGGGTTACTTGAGCCCGTGGGCTCATAAAATACTCATTTTTCTAAGTTACGGCTTGGGTATTCAAGATAATGTTTAAAATTTTAACTAGGTATTTATCTTCCTTATATTACGCGCCGCCTGTTCAATTATTGGTGTTTTATAAAAAGAAATTAACGTATTGAGCGCAGATAAGTTAGTAGTTGAAGGTCGTTTGATTTAAGACGTTTTTGCAGTTTTCATATTATCAACGATTGCAGGGGACGTGTATAGGTACTCCGAAAACCCATATGACTTCAAGCAGGTAGGTATTAGTAGTGTGCCAATATAAGAACTCGTACGCGGTCTACAATGACTTTGTCTCGTTTATTATCCTTCTGGTTGGTGTGTCTGTGTTTTTCTACACTAGTTATATTTATGGGACGGGCGCAAAGTGGCGGAAAATCTTATTATACTAAAAATTTAATTTTCCGTATAGATAAAGGACTAATTTTGGATTATACAATTCCCTTCCACACCAAAGCCGTTAGCAGAGAATATTGGATCAATTGCATGGCAATAAAAATAAAAATCTAGGAGTAAAGAAATCTGAAATGCATTTTTATACAACTGAGACGGAATTCCTTGCATGAGCATGGGGGTGGAATTACGGAAGTCTACATCAATTTACCTCGAGAGAATTGTGCTTGCTCTAAATCTAACTCGACGACAAGTTCTGATCTACTTTAGTGCGAAATCATCGGGAAAGGGTTGAATTTGATTACTGTATAGTCAGTAACGCAATTCAAAAAATATCAAATTGACGAATTGCCGTTCTTGGGAGTAGAATTGACCAAGGGGTGATTTGAGGGACGATTTTTGTGTATAGAAGTGAGGGTTCTTTCTCGAATTTCCTGTTTCCGTTGTATTATTGGCGTGGGAGGGGCGGGGGAAGAACTCTATAGTGCTGGAATCCACGGAGTGTGTTGTTTATTCTCCGCTTCAGTTCTTTCCTGTTGAGATTGAAACATTTTCATAGACTTCTTCGTCTTCTGCTTCGAGTCGACCGACTGCTCTTGTATCCAAGATCCAAAACCTTTCTCCAGCTTTCACTTCATTGAGCATTACTTCCCCTGCTTGCCCCTTCGCCAGCAGCAGCTAGCTAGGAACTAGCAAGTAGCTACATGGCTCCACTCAATAGAGATTGCACGCTCAGCGGAGAAGTGTGTCAGCTCAATTTATGTCTTTCCCACTATCTCACTCATAGGCCGGCCTCATGAAAGCCCGTCTATTATTACCTCCCGGCTATTCTCTGTCCACGACGCCCATCTATTAGCAATCCCACCGCCACTGCCACTTCTCCTCTCTCTCAGGACTAAATGAATTATTTTCCTAAGCATCTATTCTACTCAATCGACTAGGTTCAATCGTTTCCCAAGATTTGTTGCGGCCTACTGATCTACTGACTGATTCATTGTAGTTTTTAATGAAGGCTTCCGAATTTTTGTATACAATATATTGTGCCATTTAACCAATTTCGAAGCAACCCCAGCTACTCCGTAATTAATTCTAGATATTGTTCTGTCTAGCATAGATCTATGGTGCTTCACTCCGTTTCATTTTGTTGGAGTTATCGTTGTATAGACAATGCAAAGTTATTTCTTCAAATTATTATAGGGTTAGTTTGGTTTCTTCAATGGATGGAAAATTATAGAGCTATTTAAAGAAGCATTACATAACATTATGAAATTTAAGAAAATCACTGCTTAGGCTTGCAACGGGTATCCGCACCGTTGTGGTTTTTGCAATTTTCGGAGCCACATAAATTATTAGCTCGAAATAATCAGATTAGTACCTCAGTATTTGACACAACCCAACCTAGCACAAACTAGCCTAATATGACTCTTGGAACTTTAGCTCTCTTAGAACTCTTGGATCTAGCCAAACAGTTTCACAATGGATATTGCCTATACAAGAGTACCCACCCCTGTACACTAGTGTAAAGAGGTAGCTCCCAATTTGTTAATTTTACTGTACACTATGAAACAAAGTTGATAGGATACTTATGCAATTAACCCTTGAATATATAATAAAACTGCGAACCCAATTAAGCTTGATATCAGTGTGTTATAGGGTATGGCTAATTTCACTGATTTTGGTTCTACATACATAGTCTGTTTATACTGCAATAGATCTTTCGAGAACATAGGCTCACTGTTTCATTCTAAATCTAAACCAATGCAAATAGCATGTACTTATCCGAGTCTCAGACAGTAAATAATGGGTAATATCTTTTAAAATACGGACCATATCTTTTAAAATAAATATATCGAAAGCCTAGCTCCACATGACTTCCTTTTCAGCCGCGTAACGACGTCGTTGAAATCGACATAGTTATACGCCGTCAAAATTGATATTACATATCCATGTATAGGTGCACAACCAAAGTTGAAGTGTTATATGCATATGACTCAAAAGAAAATCTGAATTTGGAACAGGTACGTGATCGTGGGGTGTTCTCATGACTCCTGGACCTATGGAGCGGGTGACCCGGGGGTTGGACTTGCTGTCATGACAGAAATTACTCGGGCATTCGCCTCGTCGGTGCAGGGTGGCTGGAGGCCTCGGCGGTCCATTTTATTCATATCCTGGGACGCTAATTTGCACGCTCACTCCGGTGTATCGCATTGGCTCCAGGTGAGTTATATCATCATCATCTATGTATGTAAATTATTCATTTTAACTACGCCCCATGCAGATGCGGATTTAAACTTACATTACAGCTCCGTGTCTTCGTCCTTCTGATGATCTTCCTGTATTGTCTGTGAAACTTAGTTTTGAATTATAAAACACTAAACGCAGTCATGCGTCGACCATTACCCGGCACATGTTCTTGATGGCTAGACTAAAACGTTTTATGCGGAAACTCAACCCGCATAAGCTAGAAAAGTTGTTAAGCCGCTCCAATTTGTCAGATGTGCGCTGATGAACTTATCTAACATGAACCTGAGCATTATAATTTCGGTACAGTATAGGGTACGTTCGGCATTAGGTTTTGTAATCCTAAGATGTTACGTTAGTAGGCGAATGTCTGTATAAAAATACAAGACATTCGGTTATGCATCTCCATCTCCACTGATTTTTGATTATAGCCGAAATGTAGGTTGTCTCTTGAACCAGCAAACTCCATCAATGTCTTATTTTACCGTTCATAAACCCTTTGCCGGATTTAGATTTCAGACAAGCAGAAATATATCCCAATTTAAAGTTAGTTGTCTGGTAGATTCTAAATCTAGCCGGCTGAAAGAACATTCTTCCCGTTCAGGTTTCTATGTACCTTCACTCGACTTTCACTTAAGCAAGACATCAATTATACATAGATTTTATACGAATGTTCTCTCTATCCAGATTATATTTCATTTTCCGTAGTTTAGTTCAAGAATGCTTCATTGGATGTACCTACACATTACTTAATTAAAAATTGGTTATAAATACAGTTTGTTTAAAGTATATTTCAACTTTAAGGAGTATTTGCAGTTTTTAAGAATAATGTTTTGGTCGAATGCTGCACACATGTACATTGTTCTTTGCCACAGGAGTTTCGTTTTCGTACGTTTATTTTGCTGAGGGTTATCAGGTAAACAATTACTAAGAAATGTGGATGTGGAAAAGTAGCGGTTTGACATTTGACTGTTTGTTTTGTGGTTTGTGTTCAATTCAGGAGCATCATTTTGAGATTTGGACACGAGCTGTGGCCTACATTGACCTGAGTCGGATTCTGGAAGGGAACCAGACGCTGCGTGTCTTTTCGTCCCCACTCCTCCGAGAAGTGGCACGGAAAGCCATTCAGAGAGTCCGGCATCTCGACTCAATTACATTTCCAGAAACAGGCGGGGGATCCGGAAAGAGTCGCAGTCCTTCCAGCAACTCTGCTGGGCCTGGAATTGTCTTTTCCTCCACAATCACTTCTCATGAACCCGCCTTCGCTTTCTTCGGCAATCTCGGAATTCCCTTTCTCCGCCTCACCGTCTCCAACAACCCCAAGGTACGCACACAGACTTCTTAATTAGTCACCAGTCTGGGCCAGGCTCAATCCTGGCTCTAGCACGTAAACGACGACGCCCAAGCTCTGCTATCCCTAGGGTCCCTATCATTATACCCTCGAGTATTCAAATGAAAATGAACAAGTTTCTGGGCCAATATTGAATTTTAGTGTAGATATCTTAATCACATGGATGATGTTTTTTCTCCGTACGGATTATATTATTCCGCGATATTGTCGAATTTCTTGGACAAAGGATTGTGTAACTGCCAAATTCAGATTTTTAAGAGCGCCCTAATGCAATGAGATTCAATATTTGAAGGGTGGGTGACTCAAACTGTAAACGTAGTTTACAAATTGCCAGCAGTTTAAACGTACCTAGCGAGCAATTTTTGTAGCATAAAATAACGGACCAGTCACGTTATCTACTTTTACTGTCTGTGATGCTTAAACTGTTCAGGATACTCGATTACCTAATATCTATCTCAAAGTGCCCTACCTATACATAGGTTTAGATCCAGCCCGTGAACTTGGTGAAAGTAGAATTCTGCATATAGGTCTATTCGATTTCTTGAAATATTATGTACAATAGCGGAGTAATGGTATTTAGGTATGTATCGCCATCATGTGACTCAGTTGAGGCACACATTTCGAGAACCGAGTCAGAGACTCAACAAAATGACGTAAAACATAAGTTTGGAAACTATCATGACTCGAGGCCACTAAGGAGCAGGCGTATCCCTATTATTTCTTTAGGTTCGTTTACTTAATTGCATCTTCCCAGGCTTGTGTGGGGCGTCAAGCGGGGTTATGAGTTCCATCACGGAAGTTTGTTGTATGAAATAATCGGGTTTGTGTGTCTGACAGGGTTGGGACTACCCATTGTTCCACACAGCATTCGATACTTTTGATAACTTCGCCAACCTCGTCGACCCAACTTTTACTGGAGCCGAAAGTTTGGGTAAGTCAAAGTCAAGTCTTCAACGCTATTTCTTTTCTCTCGCTCTTCCGCTTTCGTAACCCAATCAGGCACAGAGAAAGGTGAAACTTTTTGTCTCCTTTTCTTTTGATACACACAATGACATGACAACAAATATCATACTACCAAACTTAGTACAAACTTAATACATTATTATGTGGAAGCTAAAATAAAATGTTTGGATAAAAAAAAAAAAAAACCAAACTTAGTTCTTCTCAAGCACAATGCTAAAGGCAAGTACCCCATGCCAGTCAGGTCAAACGTTCCAGGGTGGTATCCTGCACGAGTTTACCTGAAGTTTTGAATCATTTGCCAGTGGAAACCCCGTCGCCGCGTAAATTACGTATTTCCATTATGCTATTGAAACCTAAATTCCACCAATAATGACGAATAAATGGGTTAAATCGCAATGCTTAATTTTGCACACCTTGCACACGCAATCATTTTATTCCTGTATACTTTTCGTTACGATGTTATCTGCAACTGTGTATTCTCAACACGTCCGGTTAAACTAGGTTTGAGAATTTCAGGTTCAACGTCTTTAGATTCAACTTTAATGATTTTGGCATCGTTTAATGTCTAATTCAGCGCGGTTTAAATAGAGATCATGTGTAGTACCTATATATTAAGTTGGAAAATGCTGATTCTAGTCTCATTTCAAAAAAAGTAATTTGCGAGATCTAGATTAAATGTCAACCAAAAACCCAATTTCATTTGTAGCTAGATAATATCAGGAATATGATTGTCTTATCACAATGGCAGGCGTTTCGAAGAAATACGTGAGTTTCGTTTTATGAAAAAGTAGGATAGGTGGCAAGCGATAAAACCTGACTTTCATCTTTGCCATGCTGGCAGATATTCAAGATAATAAAACATGACAGTACCAAATTCAGATTACGTATCCGGAAATCTCTTTATTGAAATTATTGTAATGCGATGGTGACTAATTTAGACTCTTTTATTCGAGATCCCTTTGACGAAAACTGATTGTCCAAACGTCCGTTGTTGGGTAGCTAATATCCTTGAGTAGTCTGCTGGGTAGTACGCTCGTACAAGTTCCGCAAGTTATGAAGCTGGTGGGTCAAGTCCTCAATCCGTTGGTCCTTCACGTTGACCAGAGTTTCAATGCGAAGAATCTAGAACAAATACAGATTTATATTTATTGAACCACATAATTAACAATTTGAATGATCTGATTTGATTACCTTGGTGCTCAAATTCTTGTTAGCCTGCTCGAGTCCTTTAATTTCACGCTCCTTATCTTCCAATTGGCCCAGGGCGACCATTTTATGTCCACGGTAAACAATCTGCGTAGGAACAGCACTCGGGTTGTTGTTGCTCGACTCCGAGATCACAGATGGGATCCGTCGAGCATGCTGTGGTTGAACAATGTAGCCCTGATTTTGACTCTGGCCTTGATAGGACTGATACTCGGGCGGAGATGAGCTTTGGACATGACCTTTGTAGCCAGCAGGAGTCACTGGACGGTCCTTCGTGCCAAGTGGCACTGGAATTCCAGTTCCCTGAGCCTGGTAGCTCATTGTTCCGCGTGAGTTGGATACAGCAGCCGGAGCAGAAGGGTCAAAGTAGTCTGCCGACTCATCGTGGTATTGCTGTTGTTGCTGATGACCGTAGGCAGAGCCGGTTCCAGGGCGAGGAATGGTATTGGGTGCGTGGTGACTCTTGGCACGCTGTTGTTGCTGCTGAGGTGCGTGGGTAGCGGGACGTGGCTCAGAGCGGTGCTCGGTTGAGCGGTGGGTCTGGTTTCGAGAAGATGGCTGCTGGTCCTGAACTTTTTGACGAACATCCCACAAAACCTTGAAATACAAGCATGAAAACATGTATTTGATTCACTCCCATGGTTCTACTGATTGGAATAATGTTGATTCATTATGCTGCCACTGAATTATTACCTGCTCAATAGCTCCAGGTACGGCTTCGACGAGTTGCTGGATAGTGGTATCCGTCAGACGAAGACCGATCTTCTGAAACACCTTCCGATTCAAGGTGTTCCAATTAGTCTTCTTCTGCATGGCAGAGCTGGCAGCAAAGTAGTTATGAATGTCCACCAGCTTGGGCTTGAAGAAAGCCACAGCCTCAGCACATAAAACTGCGATAAACACATTGAACATTATTCAGCGTTTCAAATAAATTACACCGACATATGCACTAGCCGTTCCGGCTTCGTATTCCACTTACCTCCATCGGAAAAGTCCCGAGCAATGTTCTTCTTGGGACGACTCAATGGTATCGTGTCAATCCAAGCATAGAGGTCATCCAGAGCCTCTTCATTGAGAATGAATTGTTCGTCAGCTTCAGCCATTGCAATAGTGAGCTCGGGATCGAATTGAAAAGAGTATCTCAAAATTTCAGAATTTAGAATTTAGATAAGCAGCAGCTAGTGCTCCGCTCAGATGGAACTTGCTCGGACGAAAGCAGGTGGATACTAAAATAAAATCACTTTTTTCACAAACCGAACTTCTCAGTAGAATTCTTGAAACAAACAAACACTTGAACACCACTTGCAGCCGTTGTGTTTTCATGTCTCCTTGGCAACAGTCAAATATTATCGGAATTGCCTTGACCACGTTTGAAAACCCGATATTCCCAGATTCCGAGCGTGCAATAAGTTGATGCAACGGTCGAAGTAATTATTATTTCGTTTAACATTTAATTTCATGCAAAAATATGCGAAGAACGCCAACATACATACGTAGGATGGGAGTATAAAATTAACATCCCTGTATCCAGGAAGATAGTTAGTGTTCCAGACGATGCTGTCAAGTCAAAAATGGAACTATGCACTGCTATCAGGGACCATAAGTTTAAAGTTAACAATGGAAGGAGTCTAGTGTTTGTCTTGAGAGCGGGGAGGCGCTGACAGGCCGTCATTTGGTATTCATCATCTCCTTCCAACGATAAATCTTATCACCCGTCAACCCTCCGTATGCCGTTGCATACATATTCTAGTAGTCACGCCTCGTCTGGAGTTCGAGGCAATTAGTTCCCAACAACTTCCTGGGAAGAACGGAACGGAGAAAAAAGAAGAACCCGGAAAAGCTTCATATTTCATCTTATTTTTCACACTTTCACTTTTATAAATTGATGCAATTCTCCTCGAGCACACTATTAGCGGCATGGAAATGCCTAAAAAAATTAATGCATTTTCTGTAATATTTCACTTAAGTTCTGTCAGATCTAATTTCAGTGCGGGGGAACGTATGTTGCGGTGTTAGGGCTTAGAATAACAGGCTCAGATGAAATGGAGTCTCCTCAAATGTATTCTGCAGTATGCACTAAAAAATTATGATTTATGATTTAAGTATATGCATTAAGTTTCATTGATTAAGTGCTGTTTGTTAGGTTATTAATCAAAATAATTTATTTCGAGATTTAACTCCATGTTAACGTCCAGAATATCTGAAACTAGCATGTGCAGCCATGGGAACCCATGGCCCGTCGCGTTGTCGCGTGTTTTTGTTTACAGATGTTAATTCTTCAAAAAATATAAAAAAAATTGAATTCCAATTTTGAATTCGTGGTGTGTAATTGTT
>JAQFYT010000880.1:0-20155 GCA_034694925.1 Ceratophysella denticulata
TTTATTCAATATATCTACATTTGTAAGATTTATGCTCGCTTCTTTTGTCGTATTCATGGGTCATCCCAGTAGGACTTCTTGTCTACTAAATTAGTGATTGAAGCACAAAATGTTTTTCAAAAACACTCAGAAAACCTACTGAAGCAAATATCCTATAAAAATTAGAAGCAATATTTGTGTGTGATGAAATTTCATTGAAGTAACAATTATTTTTCAATAATGATAATAAATCCCAATGGAGCAAAGATTATATATAAACAGGTTAAAACTGGTAGGTATGTAAATACGACGAAAACCTATTCCAGGTATGTATTAACTGCTTGGTGCAATATTCCAGTCAATCTCATATTGCCAGTAGCCTTCTGGTCCTAAGGTGCCGTAAGGCAGGTTTTTGAGAAAGAGTTTGCTTGACTTTGGATCCGAGCCAGTCAAAATACGCTAAGGAACTGAGACCTGAGGCTGAACTCCTTCCTGTCCTCGAGTACCGGGTGCGGGCACACGGATTGAGAAATCTATAGACAGATAGCCTGTCCGTTCAGCTTAGGCCTAATAAGCCTCACGTGGCGGACCGAGTCAATATTTAATGGCCACTGAGGGTTTGATGCTTGAAATAATACGTGCTTTTCAAGAAACCATTTCCTATACCACTAGTTCAGATTTCAGAATCTCTAAAAGCCATAACGTAAGGCATGATGTGATGTGTGCTGTGATTTCCAATGTCCATTCGGGTAAAAACCATTAGTGTAATCAGAGACGAGCGTCTTTGGGCTCAATTTTTTTTACGTAAGACGTAATGGTCATTTCGTGCCACGCTGTTTTTCCTAGAACTAAGAGCTCCTCAAATATCCATCAGGTTAAAGAGTTGTTTACAAAACGGAGGACTTCAATAAGGGTCCTGTGTTATTTAAATGCACGATCCCACAAGGCACTAATACCTCACAAGCACATCCATATTTCACATCCACAGCAGCCACCCAAACAAGCGTGAAATGGGTATAAAATTCTTTCAGAACCAACATTAAAACTTTAAGGGAAAGTGTGGATTGGTTGCTGCTGGTTTCATTGTTGGTTTATGTAAGAAGTTGAAATCGTAAATTATTTTGTAGTTCTGGCAGCAATAATGTCTGTATAAGTGCAGTAGCGTCTTCAAAGCACAATGAGAGACTAGACGCGTCCACTTAACCTGTCGACAACTCTTATTATACTGCAAGTACATGTATTCAATTGCCGAGTCTCGAAAATTGAGATGCACGTGCTATTTGAAGGGTATCGGCGCATAAAGCCGACTACCATGTAATACAGATACATGATTTATGAAAGGGAAAGGAAAGAGACAGGACAGACTTGAAGCACCTGGGCTCTCAACGTGCACTTATCTTTAGCAACATTTCTTGTATTGTGTATGATTGAGAAAAGTTCGTGATCAATTCATCTCTGTAATTTTGGAACATTGCAATTAACGATCTGTGTCTTATCGTTGATCAACTTTTGCATTATCATAAGTACCTACCTACAATGCAACTCATAATTAATTACAAAGTTTAGGTACAATGTGCGTTAACTGTAATTTTAAAAGCATCAATAATTTTAAGACTGGGCCAAATTCGTCAGCTGTAAATGACGCATGTAAATTTAATAATTACGAAGCCGAAACCGGCAGAGCACCATAACAAAAATCCAAATAAATGCAACGTGGAAAATACGTTAGAAAGTGAAATGACACGCGTGGACGTACAGGTTAGCATATGGCTATGCTATGGAGAAAGTTATAAGCTTGACGGACAGGAGGTAGGGCAGTCAATATTTGATATTGCATAACATGATTGCATGTTTCCTCGTCTGGCTGGATGTATGGGTTCCAGTCATAAATGTAAAATACAATATAATATGATACATATATCCAATCCAAGCCACCTACGCGTGCCTTAGTCTATGAGGAAGTCTGACCAAAGCAAAAAAATCCCGTTTATAATTCACCACAAAAGCACAAGTTTGGTCGTTTAAACATCGTCCGTTCAAGTATGTGGGAGTTATTATGGCTTTCCCAAACAATTTCTGGTCAATAACTTTACCTAAATCCTCGTAATTTAAACCACGGAAATTGAAAATCAACTTAATGACCATGGATGATTGATAATAACCCCTAACTCCGCTTCAGACACGAATTCCAATAAAATATTCAGTGAACTGAATTATCTGAACAAACAGAAATACGCAATATTCTTCTTAACCGAACCAGAAAATCGATTTATTATTAATCAATACAAGATTACCCCTCCCAAACAAAAACAAGCCACAACTCAAACATAAACTTATCGGTATTCCAATCCCAAGTGCAAGTTCAATGTACAACGTACCTTCGTGATCGTAAACTCTGACGTTTTTAGGTGCCTCAAAACACTGAAGAATCCAGAGACAATTTTTTCGGTTCACGGAGCTGATCGGAGAAGGACTCTTGCTCTGACGCTCTTTCATATGAATGAAAGTCGGACTAACGACTAACTTGGCAAAACCGGATTTTACCTTTCACGAAAAAAAAAACTGATATGATATGATTTCTGCTCCAGGTAAACGTTGCACAGGAGTCTTTTCCCAATTTAATCATTCTAACCTATCTCTTCTGAGCCAAAGCTGGGATGGAATTGACCGAATTTGAGCCCAGAGAATGGCTTCATAAGCAAACCAAAATGTATCCAATCCACGCATTGAATTATCATAATCTGAGGAGTATGCAATGTACAGAAATACGCACTACATTTCCCTTACCTAATAAAACACGAAGTTTAGCTATACAGGGCGAGTCTTGTTCCAATGTAATGTAGTTATGGATGGACACTCTGCCGAAAGCATATCACTTGCCTAATGAAATTAATACGAACGGAGAACCCGATTGGAAACGGTCGCGACCTAAGTAAGCGTGGTAATTGGAGGTTGGGTTTTGCAATACCAAACATGCCTTTAAAATGACTAGGATATGAGGATAGTTTCATCCAGGTTCCAGGGTTTTCATCATGGTTATTGTTCTGGCGCCGTTGTAATTAGCATCTGAGTTGAGTTGACTGTCAATTCCACACCGGTAAATATAATATGCTAAAACCTTTTCAGACACCGTGTTGTCGTAGCAGATGATTGAACTCGTGTTTGCTAACTTAGGCGTACTATACCGGAACTTCTCATCTGACCTTAGCTTAGGTTAACGTCTGCGATCAGCGTATCGCGCGCTAAATTAACATGTATTTTTCAAAGCACAACAACTTACCCGCATTCATATCTGACATCAAATATGACATTATATTTCCTAAAGCAATCCAGAAACTCGATGTATAGAATTAAATAGCTTCTTGTTCAGCCGAAACTGCCAATGGTCAATTCACTGAGGCCGAGAGGACACTATCCACAACACACAGATCCTAAATAAACTTCCGATCCTAGTGGCTCACAAAACGAAATCGCGCAAAGCATGCTCCATGTCGTCTCTATTCTCCAGGAAAACAATAATAATAACAATGCACAGATAAATCATTCACACTCTGACATCAGCTAATATCACGTCACTCTGAAGGGCGTCCAGACTAAGAGTTCTCTCATGCCAATGCACGGGATATTCAAGACTCAACCGAACCGAATCGTCGTATATCCCTCGTTCCGCAGACCACAGCCCAAAAATATCCTAATTGGCTTCAAGGTAGATTTGCCAATTATTTATAATCTCCTTTTCATGACCAGCACAGCCAGGGAAGAACACCCAGAGAGAACTGACGTTTGGTTTTTAACACAGGAACTGAGCTGCATTAATTTGACCGAGTTCCAAATTCATTGGAGAATGGAAAACCAACTAAAACAATGTGGGCTGGACTTGGTGAATAAATTGAATGGAGACGATTAGTGTCATCCCCAGTCAATGCGATTTACAAAACAATCAACAAATTGGTTGGAGACGTCCTCATTTAAAAAAAAAAGTAGGTCATTTTCCTGTGTGGTAGGTGCCAATGTCAGTATTATATGATACGAATGATGAACAGAGACCAGACGAACTTCGGAGCTAGTTTTGGGTTTTAAATGGAAATATGTCTTGGGCCTATATTCAGTCGTATATTATGATTAAGTTACACATTAAATAAAAACTCATCAGCTAATAAGTGTCGGGCTACTTTGTCTTTATTAGTCTAGGTATTACAAAGCTGCAGACAGACGGCGTTGAATGCAGTCAAATACAATAACTTTGAAATCCGAAGCCCATAATGGCTTTAGAAATAGATGGCATACTGACAAATTAATTAATATATAGGTACCTTAAATGCATGCATGTGTAATGGACACACAAGATATATTTTATTCCGAGTGTCTATTTTTAATTCAATGCATGTATCTCAATTAATACAAAAGTATCGGGCTCGGACATTTCCAAAGATTAATGACAGTCAAATGAAGTAGCATTTTAAACATATGCTGTGGAGTCCGTGCAGCTCGGAATAAACTCAGAATTTACAGGTATTTATATAAAACGAGTTCAGAATTTTTCATATTTCTGGACCAAGGGAGATCTTTATGTCAAATTTAGTGCTATGAATATAAGGAGTACATTGTGCTGACTACTGAATGATTGACGAGAATTATTCAATAAACAGAATTATGTTCCATCGAGTTTTTAGGATTTCCTAATCCGATATTCTGACGAGGACTAACCTTTTGACGTGCCTGAATGAAATTCTTAGATTATTATTACTTTAAAATGCGCTTGTAAATATATTTAACCCACTGTTCTGATCGCTGATACAACCATACCTACAAATTCAGAAGATTGTTAATCCGAATGCGGAAAATTAGTGTCATCATACGTAGTATTCTATGCGTGTGACCGATGACTAGATTTGTATTTTGAAGTTTGCCATTCAGAGTGCTACAGGTGCACTAAATTCATTCATCCAAGAATCTGTAACTCCTAATCTTAAAACCTACCTACTGTAATCACTTGAGAACTCAAGCAATTTTGTCGTTTCTGTCTGTCACGCTAATTCTCTGAATTAAGAACTGAATAGGTACCACTGTACTATTTTATAATCCTCCTAGGCAAAAGTCGACATGCTTTAAAACCGGCAGCCAGTCAGCTACAGCTTTATTGGTATTTGTCATCCTTGATACTTCCAGTCTCTGGTCAATTAGAGTCGGCAAATTTTGCCCAACCACATTACTAACAACCTACCTAACTTATTGAACCACTCCTATTAGAGTGGATGGTGTATCGTAGTGCATTTAGCTAGATATAATGGGTTCATATATACCGTAGTAATGCGTTCAATTGGTCCTGAATTGGTCCGTGCTTAGCATAAAAGATTTATCCTGAAGTTATTGATAGCAGTATTTGCTATTAAGAGCAACGTCTTTTTGACAGAACCGGAAAGCCATAGAATCGTGTGAAAAATCTGAGACCTCGGTAGTTCTAAGCTCCACAAACGTACTCATTGTTTCATTTGAATAACCTGCTTTGAAGTGTTCTATTCCTCAAAAAGTTTATCCTTCCTTCGAATGCTAATCTTGAGTTCAATCTGCAATGTCATTCGTTGATGGGTGATGAAAGCCTAATTCTCTCTTGAAATCAGATTTTGGATTCAGAAGATTGACAGTTCGGGTTCAGCCTTTGAACGGATTTTCAAATTTTCCAATAACAAGTCCTTAGGCTCTCGAGCTTAAGTAGCGCCATGCTTCACACGCCCACTGCCTTAATTGCAGTTAATTGACCCAATGGGTTGGTAATAGTGCTGTTACGCGGTAGCGGCACATGACAGATAAAGTGCTATCAACTGTCACTTCTTAGGTTTCAAGCAGTGTGGGCATAATTAACCTTCTGGTTGCCTGTTCGACTTAATTAGTATTCCCAACTACATAAATGACAGGTTGTAATCATGTGTCAATCTTAAAGTAAATGAGGTGTTCGTATATGTTAATTGCTACCTAATTGTAACTTGTAACATTTAACTATAAATTTATGAATAGCCCGTATGAATCTTGAACTTTTCAATTCGTTAGGTTAGCACCCCAAATTTTGAAAATACTTAAAAAGTGAAGCAAAACAAATGCACTAACCAAGCCGATATACGTTATTACATTCGAATTTTTAGGTTTTATCAATTTATCAATTACAGCTGCTAAGGGATAAAAAAGTATCACATTTTTTCAAATTCTGTCACTTGTTTTTAACATTGGTCAGTGTTTTCGAACATGGATCAAAATATTCAAAATACACAGTACATGGAAATAATACAGGAAAACGTTAAACATTAGACATATTTATTATTATTTCATTTCAATACAGATGTATGTGCATGCAGTGTACATAGTACCTACATGTCAATCTTTCGAAGGATTCATATGCCTGCATATCATGGTTCACACGAAACCTTGCACTAAGCGCTATGACGACAATTTGATTGCGAAATAATTTGTATGTCTGGTGTTCAAATTTGAACAATTAGGAGCTTACGAGATGAGAGTTATCATAAGTCATGACACAAGACGGCCAACAACAAGATTATTGTTATGGCTTATGATAGACGAGGAAGGTATGATGACCGGGTTACGAAATATACAAGATGTTTAGTTGTAACATAAACCAACTACACGCAGTAATTGCTTGTAATTTCTTGAACCTTACTAGCCCTAATTGCCCTTACTACGGCCCAGCCCTAATCCTGAAGCTTGAGAACCCAAATATGGTAACGGATTTGAGTAAATCATTTCACTATACACCATGTATGTATTTACTTTATGACTTAGTTACCTAGGTGTGTTTTTGACTTTGAATTGGTACGTGGCAAGTACTGTGTACACAAGCATTTAACAAGATGATGGATTGGTGACAAGGTGAATACTGAAGATTAGTTGCGTCACGATGCCCGAATAAGAAAAGCAGGCACGATTCTGGTAACTGGGTTGGGTTACACCAAACGGTGGGTACAGTTTAATTTCCCAGTGAAGTGATCGGAAAACGTTCGACCTTTGACATTTAGGGGGAAATGACCCGAATAAATATTGCAACTTTTGGACAGGCGGTTACTCATATCTCGAGCTTGATTTTTTTTAAGAAGTACTAGTTACCTAGTGAGTTCGCAAGATTTGTCGAAGTAAATCGTTTCCTTAAAATTTCAGCTCACCGCTGAGATGATTCTAAGGAAACGATTTGCTTCGACAAATCTTGTAAGACTTGCCTATAAAATATCAGCGCGATATTGTGTACGATATCCGATTTAGCGGTCTACTTACAAGTGCAAAGAATATCCTATCATTGTCTGAAATTTGTCAACTTGACAAAATTCATAATGAGCGATGGCTACAGCTTAGGCTTGGGCTTGGCTGCAGCATAACAGAGCATATTAGGCGAGAACCTTGCTTATGACACGATGATGGCAGAATTCCACTCTATCATTGTAAAGCACTAACCTTGTTCCACATGAGTTATTTTAACCCAGCCACTACTACACCACTACTTTCCTTTCCTTGGCTATTATTTCCACCTGACTGAGCCACGTAGTGAATGTTATAATGTTATCAAGGTAAGCCTCACATCAGCAATGCTCAAATTGTTGGAAGTATTTAAGCGTTTCGTCGACATGCCCATGAGAACATATCTGTTCTCATCAGTGGACAAAATTGGGGGTTGAAATTTTTGTGAAATAATGGGTAATCGGTCTGAACCGAGGAAAGGATGCACAATTGCACATCTTTATCCCCTGTGCATTATTGGACAAAAGAAGACAAAATGCAGCTTGGTGTGTCATATGTAATCCTGTAATGTGATGTATGGTAAAGAAAGGTAAAGGAACTCGTGTGTGAGCTACTGCTACTACTGCTACTACACTGGATGGATGCGTCCTCCTTGAGTATCCCAGTCACCAAGCCAAGACGCCCAACAATGAATTAGAAAATCTGGTTTCGTATCTTGAGAAGAAGACTCTCTTCAGAGTCCCACACGTCTGTCTGATCGATGTCTGGTTTGGTTGGTTTACGTTTGGGATGAAATTCCGAGATTCAATATACGGAACAAGAATGAAATTAGATTCGCGATTAGCGACATGCAAGCGAGACACATCCATATCTACAAATGGGTTTCATGAAATTACCTTAACTATACCAAATGTCAATTCCAAATGCATCGCAAATATATGAAATGTTGAATATTGTCAGCGTAGCGAAAGACTTCAAAACATACAAACAATTTTATTAAGATTCTATCCAGCCAAGATGTTCATTATTATTTGTGCAATTTGTTCCAATTTTTGATGGAGCATACGGGTAGGCAAAACACAAAATTAAATACACCTGTATTGCAGTGTCATGCTAATGCTAACGGAAGCGGACCCTGAATGTTCCCCTTAGTGAGCCTTGACTTAGCGAAGGATTTTGTGACTAATTGTAAGACATCGGATTGACTTGAGGTAATCCTGCGTTTAGGAAACACGCCCATTCGAAACACCCTGAAGAGATTATACAGCTCACGCCCACACCGTTGAATTTGAATACAAATCCTTCCATTACAGCAAGTGCAGCGGTGTCAGGTGTCAGTAAATGCACTACTACAGGAGGATAGGTTACAAATAAGCGTTTATCACTTCATATAAACAGGGGACTCTATTCACTACACTACTATGAACATAAATAAAGGTAAGAAATTCAATACCTGTTGTGATATATGATACAGAGATTTAAAGTGGTATCTACCTACGTAATATCAACGAATAATTCAATAGCTAACTGTAAGCTAAGATTTTTTCAGGCGGATGTATGGTGTATTGCGTACACGCACGTATTAGTCATCGTATAATAGGGGCAGTAAGACACCAATAGAAAAATGAAGTTAAAATTGAAATTCAGGGTTGGGAAACCTGGATTTCTTGCTACTGCTTTTATAAAACCTATAACGTATGAACCTACACAAATATAAGAACGCATTTTAAATTAAACTGCAGGTCAACTGAACCAATTGTTGTTACTAATTCAATTTTCAGTACCTAGTCAATCCGTTCAAAATTTAAACAGCGTTCAATCAAATCTTCCAACCCTGTCAAATGCCTCCCCTGAAATGAAACGTGGCTCGGCATAGTGAACAGGTAGAATATACGAATATTTGTATATTAAACAACACATCACACAGTAGTTTTCTGTTCCCAGCGAATAAAAATAAAAATAGGGTTGAAGTTGGGACACACTTGAAACGGAGAAAAAAAACATCAGAATAATGCCACACCTGTACGCTCTGTTCTTTGTCAGGAGGGGAACCGGCTTCCCCACTTTAACTTCCTTTCAAGTCTTCACCCTCCTGTTTGTTTTCGCTTGTACAACTGACTCATAATATTTATGTATAACGAAAACGAGTACAGAATTGAATTATTATGTATCTGCTACATCCCTCAGACAAATTATATGTACTAGAAAAATTAGAAAGAAACAGGAATTAAGTAGAATTCCGAAATGACAAGTGAGTTCAAATGTGTGCAATTTATCTCAATTTTGTAGAAAAGTAAGACGGAACATTTTGATTTTTGTACAAAATGTGAAATATGTGATCTGCGTGTAGGAATGATATTTCCTGTTTTTCCACTATTTAGACATGCTTTGTAGTTTCCAAGGATTTTACACGGAGTTTAGTGAGGTCTGTAGTACGTGTTTTATGAGTTTATAGAGCTGTAATACATCTGTACATTAATCCCATCGTTTATATTAACAATGCATGGAAGCATATGCTATATGCTACGCAATCATCAAGACAAGCCACACCAAAGATGCTTTTCTGGTGCATACCGGAAAATTACTAGCTTCCACGACCAAATAACCGAGTAATTACAGGCATAGGCTTGAATTTAACATACCACTTTCTCGAAAGGAGTCTCCCAATGAGCTGGATGCCGAGGTTATGCCCGAACTACCGTCTCCAATTCCAGGTGCTCCATTTCCGGTCAAACTGTCTTTCATGGTTTATGTCAAAGTTGACCTTCACAACACGAGGCACACTTCAACTAAAATCCAAAATATTCCGTCTATGGGCTGGAACAACAGTATAGAAATTTGTACAGGTCAGTGAAAAATTAAAAAAAAAAAGATTCTGAATCGACCAAAGTACGCGCACCGCACCGTCTCAAACTCAAGACTAGATATCTACGTACTGCGTATGTATAAAATATTGCGTAACGCAGAAGTCGCACACCGATTAACTCGACTCGACACAGGGTTAAATCATGACTGGCTGTTTTAAACTACTTGAACCAGGATAAAACTGTCAACGAGTTACAAGGGGGAAATCAGAAAGGCTTATTAGGAGATAAGATAAACTGAAATAAGCATACAACAATCAACAAAATAAGCAAGCTTTTTTGAGAGTTTTACCAGATTACACGTCAAATAGGAACTAGGTACATATATTTATTCAGTTGACGTAGCTCAAAATACCGGAGTACACAGGGAAGAAAAGGGTTTCATTGTGCGAAAATTCCTTGTATTACATTATCTTTTAATATTAATTTTCTATGGTCTTGTCTTGTGTCGCCGACGTTTGCAAAGCGTACAAGACATGGAAATGTTGAATGAGATAATGCTACGCATTTATTTGCTTTACTAACAATGCTATACTATACTCATATGAATATGATTATTGTTAAACTTACGTCAGGATGTCAGGAATCCGAACCACGAACTATATGACACAAATATTTACGATACGACAATATAGTCACAGTCAACAGTCGCACAACGATCTCATTCGCTGAACAAGCTAAATGCCAATACAGGCTAAAATTATAAGTTTTCACTCTTGAACCACTTCAGACCTAGCGACCTGTAGTCAATTGTTGTATATATGCATGTAGTTATAAGTAAATACTACACAAAATAACGTGCGATGTTCTGTGAGGCTTGTCAAACGCCCAAGCACTTCCTACATATAACAAGGCTAAATTATTAACCAGATTTCACTTGAATTTCAATATGATAAAAATACTTAAATTGACGCCGGTCGGGTCTTGTCGTTTTCTGAAGTAGATAGGACAACTATTGCACATACGACCAAACCATAGGTAAATAAACAATTGTGATCGAACAACGCTGTATTGTACTCCGTTGATGTTCTTGAAAATACGTCTGTTCGTGCCTTGAACAACTCCGCAACTGCAATGAACGAGACTTTAACGAGGAGAGCAGAACAAGGTCTTCTTCAAAGCTCTCAAGATCTTAGATAGCTTTTGGTAAGAAAGTGGATGGGGAATGGGGATGGGGATGGGACTATGGGACGCCACAACAATAATCAAGAGACTCATATGTGAGGAACAGCAGGTGAGTGGTAAGTATACCTGTAATCAGTATCTAAATGCATTGAATTGCACCTGATGAGGGAGAGGGTAGAGTACACAGATGCATAATGTGAACGCAGCAGTGAAACAAACGCATTGCAGATGCTTTAGTATTTATTTGTATTTTACAGATCGGAAGCAGCTTGCATTGTACATATACTGACTATACCTAATGTAATCTATAATCTTTGCCTTGGACTGTAATTCAATTGTATCTTCTAGCAAATATTTAACTACTACTTTTTGTAAAATTACTTAAGATTTAAGAATATAAATGTTCTGAATTCTAAATCTGCACCTTCCTAACATATTAAATTTAAAAAACTTCAATCCCAGCAAATCTTTTAATGTAAGACATCATGGTCGTGAAAATATAATGCCGTTCAGCCATACCATTAATTTTACTCGAAACAAATATGATTTGCGCCTTGTTGGATAACCTAACGACGGGTTTGACAGCTTCTATGTACTTGGTTCGGGTCTGTGGAACCTAAACAAAGCAATATTTATATATGTATTTATTATTCAAAATGAAACATAATCTTTACTCCGTGAAAAATTTGTTAAAAATATGCACATATCATATTATGCAACTTCCGAGTCATTTCACTCATTTCAAAGTCCATCTACCATCTACCGCACCAACACCTTACTTCATCATTCATCATGCATTGTAGCTTCTGGTCCTAGGTCCTAGGCTGTTGTTAGGTTTTTTTTTGATAAATGATTTCTGTCGATTTGATATTCTTATACACGATTAATTCCAAATCCTACGAATTTCTACAAAACTTCTGGTACTGCCAAGACTACTGTACAATTTACGGGCATATGAAGAGCTACCACGAAGATCAGTTCCCAAATATAAGATCCACAGAACCTGCTATTGAACAAAGAATAGCTTCAACTCCGCCGCGACGAATTAACTACTTACTTAGTAGGTACTATCTTGAAAATTGTCGTTTAATTTAATGCATAACCACGCACCCACCACAATCTAAGGTACAAATATACATATTTTATCGCTCGCTGTTTATTATGTAAGTATCTTATGTAACGATGATATGCATGAGGTCTTTAATATACAAAAACATGCGTCTTAGTTGTACGTCCTATCCTGACACATTACTGGGGAATTGTCGTTAACGTAAGTCGATAATTTGTTAATGGATTTAGAAAATGTTTACATGAGACCCAGTATTTTATCCTTGATGGCATATTTATATTTAGGAACAGAATATACATGATGGTTTTAACATTTAAACAGTTTCGTGCAGTTTAAAAACCAAATCAAATATTATCATTATAATTCTAATATTATTATAATCAAATATGCAATTCTGTAGGTAGATTAGACGTAGAATCAAACTAGGTAAGGTAGTGAATAAATTGTATGTTATGTTATGAAGAGTGATATTTCTTGCTAAAGATGTCGAAAAAATCCGACATGTCGAAGTCACGGAGGGCTTCAATTAATGAGGAATTTGACAATGCTGCAGTAGGATGGTAATTTTATAGAACAAACCATTGAAAGAGCGTTAAATTATGTTTAATTATAATTATGATCCAAATAATTAACAATTTCTAATATTGGTTAAATAATGTTGATGAATTATTGAAAACCGTACACAATATTACATATATATAAACTGGTTCATATATATCTTGACCGAGATTGTATCTGGACCACAGCACCAGAACATATTTATATTCATAGACAACGAACAAGTACCTATATAGAGCAGGGTCAAGGGTAGGGTAGGCCCGATTGCCACAACTTCCCCCCCCCCATCCCATACCGGGTGGATGTACCTTTGTAAGAACATGAACTACTCTGTTGGATAAAAGATAGGTAAACATGTCTCTGATGTCCCTTTTAAATCGTCCTTAACATGAACATTCAACCACTTGTTCTGAGAAAGGCTTTTTTTAGACAACCAATCAGAGAACAGCTTCGAGATTGGCAGGGATAAGCAAGTTTTCGTTCATCCAAGCAACGTACCTGAAATCCTACTACCCTCTACAGTAAGAGGTAGGAAAACCTCCCCTCACCCTCTCGCACATCTTTCAAGTGAAGTGCACGGAGATAGCCAATCAAATTCTCCTGTTTTTGAGTTCGTTGCAAAACGTTTTTCGACAACCAATCAGAAGCGACATCAAGAATGAAAAAATTTCGTGCTGGAAGCTCCTTGTTCTCGGCTCTTTTCCTGTGTGACCATCAAGACGGAAACATCTCGTCAATCTTTCCAGCAAACAGCGATCTTCCAACTAACAAAAACGCGTAAGTTGATTTCTACAATTTTTAGCCGAATTTTAATTTTTAATTTCAATCTGTAACATTAATTATTGTTGAAACGACACAAAATCCCTGATGGGTTACTCAAAAACAACTGATTGATTGTGCCAGATCAGTTTAAATCACATTACTAAGTTAGAAATATTCTAAACACCGATTTTGCTTCTAATTCCAGGTTTTGTTTTGTTATTTCAGGACCTTGCCAGCTTCGACCAAATCAATTCCTCCATTATGGAGATGATTATTAGAGTGACAAGATCGTGCGCTTCGGGCCTTCGCATAGTTCCACTTCCTCGGGAAACCAGGTAAGTTAAGTGATAGTGTTTTTGTAATAACCCGAAGATCGTGTATATTTTCGTATATAGGCATTTTCCATGCCCACAATGTAATTAGTTATAAAGTAAAAGTTCACGATCAATGGAACACCATATTTGATGTTATGAGCTTATACGTATTATTTCATATTTTACAGGAAGTCGAGAATTCATTCAAAGAATGCTTCCACAACCACCGGAATTACAGACGAACACGATTTCATGTGTACGAAGTCAGTTGGAGAATCGTGGAAGGGAAAGCGCAGACATACATCGACTGAAGATGGATCACCAGGAAACATTGACACGAAGTCAGCCTCAACATCCACCAGAGAACGAGGACGGCCAAGGAAGTCAACTGTGACAATTATAACTGAATCAGCAGCTGCTGAAACTGGATCACCGGCACCGCCGAAGCGACGACGTGGACGACCAAAGAAATCAACGGCAACCATTCCAACCGAATTAACAGATACTAGAATTGAACCGGCGGAACTGCCGCCGAAACGAGGACGTGGACGACCAAGGAAATCAACGGCAGCCATTCCAACCGAACAAGCAGATACTGGAATTGAACCGTCGGAACTGCCGCCGAAACGAGGACGTGGACAACCAAGAAAGTCCACCGTGACCATTAAAACTGAACCAGCGGATACAGGAATTGAATCTTCGGCATCGACACCGCCAAAGCGAGGACGCGGACGCCCTCGGAAGACCGCTCCTGTTATTCATGAACAACCAGCTGGCGATGATACAAGGTAAATTGAAAGCTATTTACTTTGTGATGTCAGGTACTTACATGTAAATTGTTTTTTATTTCTATTATTAAAGTATTCGACACTGCTGAGAATGAATTAAAATCATAAACCGTTAAACTGTCCATTCAAGTATAAATGTATAACGCTTGTATATACTGAATAGATAAGCTTTTCTTTAATTTTGACTAAGTTAGTGTAAGCGTCTGTTCTGTATTATAAGGATTCGTAATCTCAATGAGTCCCTTCCCCAATAAACAATGAATTTTATATTAAATCATTTAATTTTAATTTCAGAAATCAACAAAGCGTTGAGTTCAAACCGGAAACTTCGATAAATACAGGATTCAACGACAACGATGCATTCCACGCAGTCACTTCGTGGAAACCGGTGGTAGTGAAGCCAGAAGTCGAAATTCCCGATCCAAATGAATATGGACTTGATGCTGGCGACTCGGAAGTACAGCTAATTCGAGTTACGAGATTACATCCTAATGGAATTCGACCTATTCAAGTTAATATAAAATCGTAAGTTTTCCTCGATATTTCCATTGTAATATAGTATAATATCGACTAAAGATTAGTGCGCAATTGAGTTTTCGACGAATGGTTAATTTTTGAAGACTTTTTTTTAATTTGATTTTGAATTCAATAATTATCTGGTTAGAATTTAACTGATTTAAAAGCATGCACTTGTCTAAGTTAAGTATTCGAAGAATGAGCACTAAAGCTGGTTAATACTTTTATTTCAGGGAGAGAACCTGGAAAATTAAGTCTGAAGTTCCCATCAGTGACATCGAGCAAGTTAAAGGATCAACTAAACGGCGACGTGACACATCTCGGAAGCCAAGCCGGAAGTCTCGGGCAAAGAAGGCGAAGAATGTTCCGAAGTCAGCACCAGCAGATCGTCAACCAGCGAAACCAGTCAAGAAGGAATCCATCGCCGCATCAGAGCCACTTTACAATCAGATGCAAAGGATCATCGAAAATGCCTCTAACCTGGTGCTCAAGAACGATCCAGATTCCAATCGAATCGTGCTACGTTCGGGAAAGACACTGGTCCAAGCTGTAGAACCGAAGAGAAGAGCCAGGAAATGTATTCCAGCAACTAAAGTTGAGATCAAGACTGAAGACGACGAGGAGATGATAACACTATCAAACAATCAACAATTGGAATTCGACAAATTATACCAAGATTGGAATAATTTCGACATGAAACCAAAACTGATGAAGACCGAAGCAATCTGTAACACCGGGAGTGTTCTGCACACCGAACCTACATTTCCCCGTGATTCCAAAGTCCTTGAAACCACGATTGAAGACAACGCATCGGCAACACCACTTGATCCAGAAACCACTGAGATCGAGACCGAAGACACCGAATCAACAGTATCATTTCATTCCGAAATCACTGAGATTGAGACTGAAGATTCCGATTCAGTAGTATCATTTCATTCCGAAATCAATGAGATAGTGACTGAAGACTCCGAATCAGCAACATCACCAAAGTCAAGCGATACTCGGAATTTAGTCGGAATTTTCCTGGACAACCTCGAAGAATTTTTGCAATGCGATGAAGTTGACGAACGGCGCTTCGTTGACGAAGTAGTCTACCAAAACAACGTAGAATCGGTTGAACAATCGGACAATTCCGGAAGCGCCGTTGCCATGTTTGTCAACAACCTTGAAAAATTCTTAGCATGCGATGCAGCTGATGAGCGGCAATTTGTTGATGAAATTATCCTGCAGAGCCAGTACAACATCAACCACACGACTGTAAAGCAGGAACAATCGCAATTGCACCATTCCCTTGAAGATTTTGACACTAATCCAATGGAGGATGAGTGGCAGCAATTCCTTGGATGCTACGAGATTCTTGCCTCGTCACCCGACCCTGAGGACCTGGAGAACATTCCACCCCGCAGCAACCCAGAAGACTATTAAGAATCCGGGACTTCGCTTTGTTATCGGATATATTTGTTCGCAAATAATTCCACTGTTATAGTGATTGCAATATTTGTGTTCAAATGATGAAGTAGAAATTCAGAAATTCAGATACATTGTTGTACCTTGTTCTGTGCTGGCTTAGACTGTAATTAATTTTGGCGGTATGATCGCTCTATTTCTAAAAAATAATCAACTCAGCGTGAGACGAGGAACACTTTTGACATTGTATTTAGAACGATATAATATAACCATTGTAATTAATTAAAAAATGGTTGAACTCACATGTAATAATTTTTCTGTTGATAATAAATGAACAAAGCAAAAATCCTCTTCGGTATATGCATTCAAGTAAAATAAACTCAGCATAGCTCCGGATTAGATAATGGACAATCAACTTATCAACTTTTTGCTGAAATATTGGATTAGGGTTGTAACAACTAACAACGCTGATCCTACCCAGATGATAGCATTTTCCTGCAGCGTCCAGTCGATCGAAATGTGCACAAGCCGGTTACAATATGTAGATGGCTGGTAGATGGTTTGAGTTATACATCATTTACAATAATAGACTACAGAGTACAGCTTAGCCCATAATTGCACGTGGAAGTACAACAAGAATAGCTGCCGTGCCGTACCGAAAAGTATGAAGTAATTAAATAAGCATAAAAATAGATATTTGATAGTTAACATCAAATCAACTCTAGGTATTTTAAATTCGTTTCAGATTTTATTTTCCTTTTCATTAGCAGTCTGAGACTGAGTAGTGAACTTCATTGAATAATTCGCATCGACAACGTAAACAATCACAATGAAAATAATAGTGCTCAGATAAAAATCGTCCCCTCTCGACAATCCCATCCGACAAATCCCCGTAATATGTACTGATGACCTCTCCGGGTAAAATCTCTTTCGTCGCCACAAATTGAATTGAGAATTTTAAAGAATTTGAGTCAGAGCCGGGATCCAACGTTGACTCATTATCATTGTTGTTATTATTCGGTTCTTCCCAAAATTGACGGCTAGTGTTTGGAGAGCAGTCGTGGTTGAAAAGACTGGCTTGGGCGAATAGGAGAGAAACACATCTATTGTAGAAAAAACACAATTAATATAAGAACTTCAGCGAAATTGTAAAATTTTAGATACCATAAATACCTTCCAGCGAATGTAATTCCGGAAAAAGCATTGACACAAATGATCCCTAAGATCTGAATGATGACCTCTTCACTGAATTGAATCAATTTGCATCTGACGCGGATAAAATGAACGATGTGAGCAATTTGAATCAAAACTTTAGCTTTGTTCATTCTAAGGCCAGAGTGTGATTCCAGGTTTTGGATTTGTTCCCATTTTTTGGCACATTTTTCTCGTATTAACAAACATCTCATTACTTCGATTGAGAAATATTCCAGAACGGCAAATTCCGGTTTATACTGGACTTTGTTCTTTGCAAGGATTCTACACTCGTAATCTGCATGGTTTGGTGCCTATATTTTAATTAAAAAAGTCAATATTATATTTCAAAAAAAATTATTACCAGTTCACATTTTGCATTTAAGAAAACAGCAGGTACTCACCTCACTACAAACCCGATTACAAGTCGGCCAACGGCAAATTTTACATTTTTGCGAATATGACAAATCCTTGTAGCAGGCCAAACAGTCTGGTCTCGTTTGAGGAAATCCATAGGCTGCATCCGAAATGGAGATTTCTTCAAAAATTAATTCTCCAGTCAGGATTCGGCGGGATGCCACAAAGAAATTTCCACAATTCGCACTTTTGTGAAGACGGATCGGCGGTTCAATAATAAGGGATTTGTAAATTCTAGGATTCCCATCTTCATCGTCTCCTCCGCCGCCATCACTCTCGTCCATAAAACGACAGACTCAAATCACAAAACTTGCAGCAAATACTGACACTATTCTATGATTTTATATTTCTAAGTTGAATTAATGGATGTTGAAAATTTATGAAGTAATTTGGACAGCGACAAAGAGTCACAAGCAATAAGGCAACGAAGGAATGCAGAACTTGACTGCCAGCTGTTTCAGAAGTGAGGGTTGGAAGCTGAAATCACCTCTGTACGGTATCCTGTGCCTCACGTCACGCTCACCACCACGCGTGGAACGTGGAAAAAATTTCTCTATCTCTATTGCGTAAACCTCCCTGGTTTGTGTGTTGCTGGTAGGTATGTATAGAATGATGCACAGTAAGAATTCAACGCGTGGGTGATTCGTGGGAGAAAACCGGTATTTACTGGTGAAACCAAAGTTTTTCGGACGAGAGCTTAGTTCCCAGTTGTCACAGCATTTTGGGTGTAAGAGCACAGTACAGGCTGAATTGAAAGCCTAGTACAGCCGGACTGGAGATAAACTAGCCTATTTTTAGGAACCTAGCTATAAAGTTATAATTCCCTCAAAATGCATCGGGTCGCATACGACAATAGAACTGGAATAATTCCCAAATATTAGTTAGAAATATTTTGATTCAGCAGTCGTTATGAATTATAAATTAAATGAAAAATTTAAATTAGTATAGAACGGAATAATCGTAAATTCATTTGCAACTATTTATTTACGAAAAGAGTTAGTGCTTAAATGTAACCCCCACAAAATGTTTTTGACGTATTGGCCAATTTTTTCTCCTGTTACAACAATAAGGCGGTCGTGTTATGTTTCTTCACGGCACAATTCAAAAACAAACTCAATCTTCTCGCCCTCATCAGTCTTCCACACCAAATCGGCAGTTGCTTCGAATGAAATTTTACATGGATTCATGCAGTCAGTTTTCTGGACTGAATTTGTTGGAAATCCATCTTGTGAGCCAATATTTCAAACCGTGTTCAGCCCAGCGTAAAAGATTTTTCAGGCTTCTCGACAGCGCTAAAGTTGTTTCGGATTTTCGGTATGTGTGATTTTGAGATCTTTCCATATTTGGGTGTTGAAAGCTACTTCTAGTTGTGCAAGCTCTGCTTCTGGTCATACCGGATAGTCGGATTTCGGTTTAGCCAGAAAAGCTTTCATTCACATTGAATATGTATATTTAGTTTTTATTAATTTTTGGTATAACCAGACTGTGTCACTGAAACTTCTCAAAAAAAACGTAAATACGGCAACCTTTAATATATATGTTATGGTATATTTGAATTATTAGTACAAATGTATTTTTTCCAGTACAAATGCATTTGTGCCAGTACAAATACATCTGTGCCCGCACAGATACATTTGTGCCAGCACAAATACTAGATGGCTCAGTGCCATCATTATCAGCCCGCACGATCAACCGCCATCAGTTTAACAATATTTGCTACGTCTAACAGCATTGACAGTACAATTGGTACTGTCGCCGTGGCGTGGCCTGGCCCTGCTACAGTCAAGAAAAAGGAAAAGGGCGCGAGAACAAGCGAGACCCGAAAACCCAGCCTAGAAGAACGAGCGGGAAAGACAGCACCGGAGAGCTCTATGCTTGGGGGAGGCGTGGTTGAGAAATTCCGACCTGCCTGCTCGGAGTTGG